>VXAU01000975.1:1266095-1335478 GCA_013399695.1 Formicarius rufipectus | reverse complement strand
CCCCCCATAATCTCTCTCAGGAGAACTTTCAGTGTGTCAGGAGCAATGACCTCCCAAAGATGATCTTTGGCTCTCCTCACTTGTCATTGATCACCAAGGTCTGGCGTTCATGTACCTGGCAAAGTCACTACAGGTATCAGCAATGCCCCAACTGAATGAATGAAATAAGCTTCCAGAGATGGACACTGGTGGGTGGCACTTTCCAGTAGGGTCTTTTGCTCACAAAAACACTTAGGAGATGAATCAAAGAATGGTTTGGGTTGGGAGGGACTTTTGAAGGTCACCTAGTCCAATTTCTCTGCAATGAGCAGGGACATCATCAATTAGACCAAGCTCCAAGCCCTGTTCAACCTGATCTTGAACACTTTCAGGGATGAGGCCATCTACCATCTAATCTAAATCTACTCTCTTCTGGTTTAAAATCACACTTGCTGCATACCTATGTACCAATTAGGCACTTGGAAAGTAAATATTAACACATAAAATGTGTTTGAACTTGATCAGGTTGCTCAGAGTCACATCTAATCTAGCCTTGAATGTTTCCAGGGATGAGACATCCTTTATTGGGACTGTTGGCTCCACTAGCCAAA
Source organism: Formicarius rufipectus (assembly GCA_013399695.1). NCBI lineage: Eukaryota > Metazoa > Chordata > Aves > Passeriformes > Formicariidae > Formicarius > Formicarius rufipectus. The sequence goes on along the minus strand of VXAU01000975.1, from coordinate 1,334,888 downwards.
GGTCTCCAGTAAATCCCACTCTCCTTTCCCCAGCCCTCCTTCCCTCTCCTTTACAACCCTTTCTTATCTAGACAGTCTTTCCCACTCCCAATTAATTACAACTGCCGTGACCACTTCCCACCCCAAAATATTTCAAACTGTAATGAAGCAAGACGTAAAACCAGAGTTACTATATTGCCTCGTATTCCTGCCTATGACTCTCAGTTTTTCTTTGCTGCCTTTCCTGGTATTTGTTTGTTGCCTTTTAGGTCAGTCCTCTGTGGAACAGGAACTACCCCGCACATGCATTTGCAGAGAAGACTCTGTGAACAGGCTACTACTGCAAACATCACTGCTGAAGTAGTTCTTTTTTTTCCCTAGGATTAAAGTGAACATCAACCCAGCCAAGGGCTCCCCTGAGCAAAAAGTCTCTTAAAACCCATTACTAGAGATAGCAGAAGAAAAACAGGCAGTTTTTACAGCTATAATATTGGAATAACTGAGACCTGCTCTAGGGAAACTGCACACCCTCTGCCCATTAAAACAGCAGCCCAGAATTGAGTTTTTAAGATGAGGGGCTTTTTCCTTCAGTTCCTCCAGCTTTGGAAATTTCTTCAAGCTGAAAGACTCTGTGATCTGAAATCACCGATCACCTCTTCATTTGTTCTACTTGTAAACATCGCCTAACCCTCACTGCTCCTCAGCCTTTCATGTTTGTTGAATACAAATCATCACAGAATGAACATTATTGATTTTGTAGCTAAACAGAAGCTCTTGGTATATGATTAAATTCACAACTTTTGGCAGGGGTGGAGGAGAAAGTGCAGGCAAGGTCAGTGTATCCATAAAGGAAAGCTTCTGAACTGAGACTGGGAGCTTGACTTGCTGTCAGTATTCAATGGCTAGTGTTTAAGACTACTACTCTATAATCTGAAAGAGCAGTAATTTCTCTGTACTTCCTGCAAGCAAGCTTGTACACGACTGCACATCAGGAGCAACAAGGAGATTTACCGTGGGCCACGTTAAATAATCCACTAGAGTACAGGGCTTCAGTGAGCACTCTTGTAACAAACAGATATGCCTGTTGTTCTCTAAAATTGGCCAGTTTTATATGACTTATGGATCATAAAATGTAAGGGTTTTGAGCCTATTGACCAAGCAGGGAAAAAAAAAAAAAATCAACATTTTCATATCCTGAATTTTGAAAAACAGAGTAGTGTCAAAACACGTAAGTATCAACATTTCTTAATTCAGTATTTTCAATGTGCCCTGGATGCTGTTTTTAATGTACGTTTGAACAACATTAACTAGCCCTGGCACATAGTCAACCTGCTGCAGCCTTTTAAGGAGGGCAGGTCAGTAACACTGCTCAGATAATTACTCATTTCTTGCACACTAGGAAAATCCTCATCAACCAGTGACAATCTCTTTCAATGTATCTGGAAAGAGAAGTTATTTTACTGTTACATGGAGTTTGTCCTCATTGCTGGTAACAGTAAATGAAAATCTGGACAGCTCCCTCCTCTGCTAAATGGCATTTTTGTAAACAAGATCCCATACTGCTCCAAAAGGTTATTCATGGAAAACATATCACAAAGGTCTACAGAGCACTTACTCCAGGGATTGAAAACAACTAATCTAAACCTACCTGACTGATAGTTTAGAGAAAAGCTGCCCACAATGGAATTGATTAAAAGGTTGAAGACAGAACATGAGGAAAAATTAAGGCCTTATCATGAATCATGCCTAGCTCTGCAGCCAACATATCCAGAAAGGGGACAGGCCATCGTGCTGTTTTTATTGGCTCTTCTCATAATACTCATTGTACTTTCTTAAACTTCATAGAAACATCAAATACACCTATAGTCCAAAACAAAGAGAATTTAAATTCTTTGTTAATGGTTTGATGCTTTTTTCCCCCTCAGTGAAAGCCTTAGAGAAGGATCATCAGCTGACTCAAATCCAATTGTTAGAAGCCAACAGAACTGCACTGATTTATATTCCAAGCAGCTAAAACACTCAAAGCTTAACTATCCTACTGCTCAGTTGACAAAGTTAGGAAACAAAAGCCTACTGCAAGTCATTTGGATTCCAATCCTTTTTAGTAAAACTTATTATTAGTGAGGCTTATTTTTTCTGAACATACCAGTGAAAGGAAGTTTCATCTGCTATTGTACATTCCTTTCCCATATTTTTTTAATTCTTACACTCAATAACAATGAGAGCTGATAATTTGTTAACAGGATTTTAAGTTAATTTTTAAAAAGTCTATCATATCTGGCAACATTCATTTGCACACACTAAAATAAAGACTACCTTTTAGCCATTGTGGTGTATTAATCACTGGCAAAAAAGTGGGGATGAAAAGGGGAAAATAATTTCCTGTCAGTACAGAGATCTAGACACATGTGTAGTTCATGGACCATAATTTATTCAAGGCTAAAAAAGCTTTTTCCCTTGATCACAGAGGCAGCCTTGAACTCTTCAGTTTCTAGCTAACACGAGGAAGAGAATTCATTTAAACTAGCACAAGTTAAGAAAGGTCTTAGAAAACCTCTTAAAGCCACACTCTTCTATCACAGTATAGCTCTGGACTGGCTAAGGCAGATGAGTCTAAAGAACAGACAATCTGGAAGTCACATGTCCTCAGCTTAAAGGAAATATAGTTCTTATCCTGGACCATGTTCTCATTTAGTGAGGAGAAGTCTGACAAGTATAAAAAAGCACAGCAGGAGCAAGCATAAACGGAGCCTCACATGAACGGCTGCAGTGCACTGTGTGAAATAAATAAAGGAGAAGCTCCAGAGGAATCATCTGGGTATGAACTAAGCAACTCTTCACTGACCTGACTACTCACTGATGGCATTGTATATTTTCATCATAAACAGTGAGAAAGAAATAACTAATCCATTAATATCCCCAAGTGTTATGCACTGAACCCCAAAATAAGGACTCCCACAGCATACATCCACTCAACCAAGACAGAAGGTGTTTAATTAAATGCTGATCTTGAAGTTAGTGAGGTGCGAATTACTCAGTGAGTTACTGGAAATCATGTTGCTACTAATCTCACAAGCCACAGGGAGCTAGTGCTCAGAGAGGTTCAAGCATATGAAAGTGATGGAGGATCTGAGGCTCAGGCCATCAGACTGGGAGGTTGAAAAACCACCAGTCCCCATTGGATCCTTCACAGGCAATAGCTGACACTTTCCAACTCGGGCCCCACCCTTGCACAAAATCTTCCAGAAGCTAATTCAAGTTGAATAATTGGTCTGGAGAGTGGCATTTTAGCACTGTGCAGTGCCAGGGTCATGCAAGTGGCAAGTGAGACAACCTGCAGTGTGATGGGAACCATCTACACAATGCTCATGTCAAAATGATCATTGTCAAAAACACTTTTGGACCTCGAGCAATTTTACAGAAAGAAGAGCAAATATTACATAAAAGAGGTTCTTTTCCACCACGAATATCCTCTACTTCATAAGAGCTACAGATCACTTTTAGGAGGAAATCACCACCAGTGGTCCTTCAAACGTGTAGAGGCACCACTAGGGCTTTCTCTTGTTGAGGGCTGGGAGAAGAGTGTGCTGCAGTGCCTGAGGCTATTTGTGCTTGATGTACTTTCAAAAAAAAAAAAAAAAAGAAAAAAGAAAAGGCAAAAGAAAAGAAAAATTAGGTAAGAGGTGCTTGGCAGAGAAGCAGAATAACAAAAAGGAACTACTGCTTCTGCCCACGCTAATACCTCTGAGTTTTGCCTTGCCTTGGTCTGCCAGGCTTCACTACTGGGAATGATGAAAATCTGGTGGTGACAGGGTAAATTGATATGACCCAGAGAATAGTGGCAGCAGCATTTTGTCCTTATAGCTCATCTACCCTCACCACAGGTTCCCAGCTCAAGGACTGCAGACAAGGCCATTTTAATCACTGCATTGTTCACAACTGCCCTTCTGAAACAGAAACTCTTTTCTAGTTTGGACTGGTTCAGCCTCCTTGCTACCATCCAGCAATGAGCATTTTGCATTATCTCAGACAACTGAGAATGCACTTCAATTAGCTTCTCAATTTGAAATTAAGTGATGGCAACAAGAAACTGTTTGTGAAGAAAACTCTAAGTGGCTTAAGCAATATCTCAAAGGTTGGAAAAACTGGCTAATGACAGCTATTGCCTCCTTCATGATATGAGCACTAACTCACTCTCCTACTCTGCCTTTGAAATCCAAAACTAGCAAGTATAAAGCTCAAGCAATGCCTCCCTAGTTCTCCCTGAGGCCCTTGATCTCACTGATTCCACTCCAAATGGGTCATGTTAATGCTGCTCTTACATGATGATTTTAGCACCTCTCCTCAAAGACTCCTTCTAAAAAGTGATTCAACAGACAGAAAGAAATTTCACCGTAATAGATTTTTTTTTTCTACCTTATAAATTAAGAAGACAAGCAGAAATGGTTACCCTAAATACAAGCTCAGAGAAAGCAGCCTTTAGCCAATTACGCCTCATGCTAATTTTACGGTTGTAGGTATGACAGCACACTGCACCTCAACAGTTTTATTTAAAGTTGTCATTATCAAGACGAGGGACAAGGGCCTTCCCTCTCAGAGCAAGAAACATCTGGTGCAAGAGGCAGGTTTGCATCACCTCTCCAGGCACTGCAACCCAAGAAGTCCTCTCAAAATACACAAAGAAACTACTGAATAGTGAAAACCACTGGAAAAAAAATCTTAGCCACAGACTGCAAGTTTACTTTAACAGACAGATGAAAAGTTCTGGGTCATCTGTAAATAATTAGGTTATAGCCCAAACTTCACACTGCCTCCAACTGAGTATCATCCCCCAGAGCAGCTAGGCATGCGTGACTGGTATTTAATCAGTTTCTGTGGCTTCTCAAAATTGGGTAAGAGTTAATCGTCCATTGTTAAACACATCACTACATTCATGGCACGCATTCATCCAGCAAGTCCACACAGCTGAACAATTACACAAAAGACTGTCTTTAAAGGAAAATGATCTGGACACACGTCCAACTCCCCAACATCACAGAGACAGAAATCCAGTCAGCCAATACCAATGTTAGTCTGGGAGTAAAACGGGGCATGGCTTCATTAAAAATCAAGCTCAAATTAACCATATCTATACAGAGAGACACTCGACTAATAGATGATTAAGCAAAAGTATTTTCAGGTGTTGACCCTTTGCCATGAACACAACACTAACGGCTTGATAATCCCATACACACACAGAGCACTCCTTACAGGACTGCAAATCTCTAATCAGTAAGAGTTAACATACTGGATAGAAACTCCTTTTGGATCATGGATTTTTAATTTTGTTGTTGCTGTTTGGTTGGTTGGTTTGGTTTCTGTTGTGTGGGGGTTTTTTTGTTTGTTTGTTTTTGTTTGGTTTGGTTTTTTTTTCCTAGAGCTTGCTCTGTATCTTGCAGCCCTACTCTAAAGGGGGCTGCTCTCTTTCTTCACTAGGTTACAGTCATGTTTTTCCAACCTCAAGCAGAAAAATTTACCTGGAGAGATGACTCATTAGGTCAGGGAGATGAGTTACACAGGCAATGGCAACACTTTCTGGTATGAGTCAGGAAGAAAAAGATGCTTTACCGTATGGTCTGTAAGAGGAGGCAGCACAATCAGTTTCTCCATGGTATTCATTACCACCCTCCAGAGCTCTTTCAGCACCCGCTTCAACACTGTCTTTTCACACACAGTTGCAAACAGTGTCAGGCTGCAGGGAGAGAGCAAGAACAAAGTTCAAGGAGTGCAATATGAAATGAAAGAGGAGATGCACATGAATCAGTGCCTTATCAAAAGAAGTTACAGTGATTGCTCTAAGGGTCAAAATCTTCCCTTTTCACAAAGTTTAGCCTGTGTTCAACCTTGGAGTTCTAGCACTAGAGACAATGGCCAAAATGGATTATTGACATTTCTGACCTCATTGATTTCTATTTATTGACCTGGGGAGTGCCAAAGGTATCAGCAGGTGATAGGTGGTTAGGAATAATGCATATAATCCAAATAAGAGCAGGAACTGCCAGCAGGCTCCCTTTAAAAAGATGTATCAGGTTTATAGAGGACACAGGAAAAAATATAAGTATAGAATTTTAAACTTCCAACAGTTATTATAAGGATTTTTGTTGAATAGCTAAATTAATATTTCCCAGAGTGTTATGCAGAAATTCCTGCATGGCTTCTTACAACTGCTCAAGTCTCAAAATCTCCCACCTCTACAACCTTCCTGAAGTATTTATTGGACTCCTCCATATTTTGTTGTGATTGCATTCACCGCCAATCATCTGCCATATGTTTATTGGTTCTGACATAAAGAAGTTCTGGTTTATCTCCCTATATTTTCTTCCTTTTATATTGTACAGGCTATCAAAAGGGCCACAAAGTGTTAGAATCTCCTTCAAAATGTTTATTGGACTTGGGCATTTACTGATCACACTGGGAGAGCTACAGAACAAGAACTCTGTGGCTAGTAGCAGAGCACAGGTGACAGCTGACTCTTCTACAGCATGTAACATCTTCTCCCAATTTCCCTTTTTCTCACAGCTAGTTAGACAGTAAATGAACAAAACCAAACAGGGATAAGACTGATGTAGATGGGATAGAGGAAGCATCAAAAAATACTCCTCCTTCTGTAAAGGAGGAAAGAAAATAATCCAGGCTTGGATTATCATAATCAAAATTATTTGCTCCACAGCTTGGCAACAAGCCTGTAGCATACAAGTTCCCAGTGGCACACAGGAATCTGGATTCTTAGGATTCATGAAGGCATGTGTGGAAAAGGCTCAAATGAAAAGGCTCCTATATGTTATGACTATTACAGAGAGTCACTTAGCACACAGTGACCCAAAAGAAAGATGGATAATCAACACTAAGAGCAACCAAACCCCCTGTATTTTAAACTTGCAAAGCTCCATGTCTCTTGAAGCATTTATTATGAAAACTGATGGCCATCCCTTTCAAAACAAAGAACTGCTGTGCATCAGCAAGAAGTTTAACTTCTACAGTGACTAAAAGCTATTTCTCTTTGTAGTTCAAGGCTTGGCTGACAACAATTATGTCCAGTTAGCAACATTTAGCTGTCCCTGACCAGTTGAATCATGCTTCATGGTATTAATGGCAACAGTTAATGAAAGTGATGCCTCAAACTTACATACATCACATAGTTCAAGAACTGCTTTGGTAGTCAGTACAGCATCAGGCATGGCCAGAACACACACACTTAACAAAATGGGGATACTGAGTAGTGCACGTATCAAGTATGTTTTCAATATGTGTCCTTGTTGACTAGAGTAGAATTGCTATAGGAAAAAAAAAGGAGCTAGCAAATTTAGAATTTCACTCTTTTCCAGTACCTGATCAGTAGTGTGTTTTGCTGATTGCCATAATTGCCAGAGGTAGAAAAAAGAATGGAGTGTGCTCTGGCACTGAATGAGTCCTGAAGAGGCTATCATGGCTTGTGAGAGGCAGATAAAGGAAGAAAAGCTATTAATTCTTCCTGAAAAACTGGAGACCAGACATCTCAAAAACAATCAAAAACCACAGAGCTATTTTCCCTCTGCTGCATTTCTGTTACAATCCAATGAAATGTATGCATAGCATATATTTGAATAACCCCTTACTTTCCATCCAGGAAATCCATCAATGGCCTCAGGACATTATCTGCATCTTGGGCAACTGTATTCCTGGCATTAGCAGCAGAATTTGCTGTCCCTTTCACTTGACAGAGGATATCAGACATTTGCTTGACACACTCATCAATACGTGTCTGAAAGCTGAACAGATAGGAGAGGTAAAACCAAGATTATCAGTGGCAGAGATACAATAAAATATTGTAAGTTCAGAAACCATGCACTTATTTACTCATCCTTTTTGAGACTTGCTTCTCTTTATGTATTTCTTACCAAGAGACATGTTTTCCAGTTCTTTATGCCCACCACCCCCAGAAAGCCAACCACCTCTGAACATGAGGCACAATCATGTTTGACTCTGTTCATTCATCTTGCAGAAAGAAATTACCTTTCCCTGATTTCAAGAAACACTGTTATTCTTAGCTCAAAGCACACTGCTGTATCATTGCTTTCTCCATTTTTGTGCAATGACACAGTGCATGTACAACTCTGAGCACCCAGGAGTCCATCAGCAGAAATCTGGTTATGACCCATCATAGGCTAAGTCTTTAAAATGACAGAGATAGCCTGAAGGCAGGCACCAACTTAAACCAGTTCACTGCCATACAGTCCATGCTAAATGTCAAACTGGGAAGGGAGGCTCAGTTGTGCAACGTTGTCCCTGTAATGAAGTGACACACAAGGTATTAAACCACAATTATTTTTCCATCTCTTCCTGGTAAGAGGAGGTTCAAAATTAAATAATGCAATGATTAAAGATTATGAATAGATCAGCAGAGCTGCCAACAAATCAATTCAGCAAATAAAGGAAAATGCCCTGACATTTAAAACAACAGTTACTAACAACAGGCACTACAAGTGACATTTAACTATCCACTAATGTCAAAGAGGTTTGAAACCAGGAAGATAAGCCAGTAGGAGAAACGGCAAAGTTTTAGGAGGAGGTTCACAAGTTTGGAAGTCAGTTGAACATCTGCATAAATGACCTGAACTTCTAGTGTGTGAGCAACCCAGGACACCTGTGGGTTGGCTACCACTTTGCAACTCCTCTGCCCCATGGCTCTCACCTTCATTCTCCACCTGGTCACCTTTCCTGCACTGCCACCTCCAGTCTCAGAGTCCCTCTTGTTCACTTCTAGCCTGCCTTCCATTGGAACAATTCCAGATCTGTCCCCTTTCATGCAGACTCCCACCTTTCCCATTTCTAGCAGAGAGAGGCTTGCAGCAGTCAGCTGTGGCTACAATGTCAGCTTAACCAGAGACATAAATCACATCAAACAAAAGAGCATAAAATATTTCCTGTACTGCTGACAGTCGCTGTTCTACCACAGGCTAATCCCACCCCACAGCTCTCCCTGCTTCAAAATGTTTTCAACCTCCCAGCCAGGGGTAGAAAATAAGAATGCCTTAAAAGATAAAGAATAATAAGCCAAAAAGTGTTATCAAATTTATGAAAAAATAATAAATCAGTTCCTGTGGCAACAGGTTCATCTGAAAGTGAAGGCTGCATAGATAGATGTACAGCTTGGCAGCAGCAAGCTAAAAATTGACCTTACCTATGCTGCCAGATGGGGCTTGCTGCACCCTAATTCCTGCAGGAATTCCCTTCTTCAATCCTTCAGCCTTCAAGAACAAAACAGAATCTAGCCTTGCATGAAGGGTAAACCCTTCTGAGACTCCTATTCTCTTTAATGTCCTTTAAAGCAGAAACTATTTCTGTGTCCAGACAAAATTCTCTCTCACCTCAAACGTGGTGAGGCTCTCTGGGCATGTGCTGCCTTCTCAGCACATGCAATTACCTCACAGATGAAGGAAAGTTGAGATCTGCAGCATGAGGTGTGCACAGTGTTACAGGAGCAACAGTTTACAGACTCTGCACAGAATATTGTGGGTATCTGTCTTATCTCCTAGGTTTCTATCCTTTAGAAGATCCTGCTTACACAGTAAACTGCAGCTCTGCTTTTCACTCCCTTTTACTGTTAAGGAATGAATGAAGCATCTGATCCATCTGACTGGCTAAATCTCTTGCTGGCTCATCTCTAAAACATTCCTCAGTGTGTATGCTGTTACCGGATAATCTCTTTAAATCATATTTGCAAATGTCAAGATTGTACCTTAATTGTTCTGTAGCAGTGACACCATGGAGATAGAATTAATTTAAAAAAATTGCATCCCCCTAATAATGATTTCTCAGTCACTCTCCATCTAATTATGAACCTCATTGATTCAATTCAGTTGCAGTTTGAGTCTCTCCATTTCTTGCAACAGCATCCATTACTGTCATTGGGACCTCCTCACTTATGCCCTTCTTAACTCTCTGTGCTGAAATCCAAACAGTCATTGACAAATTCCACTATGATTTTCTTAGTCATATGGATTGCAAATCTGTAGCCCCCAGGAGGCCAAGTTGGTACAATTTGCTTTGCCTTGCCCCATATTCAAGCTACACCATGGTTTGCTCCTCCTGCATTCTTTTATGAAGAACAATATGAAATGAATGGCGTTTGAAATGAGAAGTGGTTGTTTTTGAAGATCAGTTAGGAGTTCTGCATTTTTAGATTTTCCTTAATTGTTATCTTCTGTAGTTCACTACAAAATTATTATAAAGCTGAGCACATTTTTTTCCACAGGTAACTGATAACACGATTTGAAATAAAACTTAATTGTCATCAATTACTCTTCAATACTTTAAAGAGCTCCTCTCCTTGAAGTATTAGAAGACATCATTAGCTGCAGCATTAGAACAAGTCAATCTCAAATTCCAAACCTGTTTTCTTCTTACTCCAATATTCATTTAACAACCAGAAATCAGTTAGCTGTTTCATACATTTAGAGTAGAATGTTTAAACATGAATGTTGTTTCATAAGCGCTAAACTGGAAACTGCTTTCTGAGCAGTAAAGGAGCAGGCAATTCTGTTACTGACAGGCACTACTTAGAGAAAAAAAAAAGAAAATCACTCTATGTAATGCAAATACATTTCACAGTTGAGAGATCTCCATGTTACATTTCCAAGCAGAGCAATACAGAAGAGAAAGACTAAAAATATTTCTCACTTCTTTAGATAGTCTCAGTATTTGAGAAGCCATGAGTTAGGACAAAAAGAAAAATATAATGCCTTAGCAGGAGTTTCTTTTCTCTTTTTATCCTGACTGAATGAGATTAGACAAAAGAAAGGAAGTCTTCAAAACCTGGTAACACTCACCTGTTACCAAACACTGCACTCAGCTCATCCAAAACATTGTTCAGTTTCACCTGGAGCTCTTTGAGATGGTCACTTGCTTCCGCGTCCAACTGTGTATGAAAAAGAACATTTAGTTTGAACCCAGAGGGCAGTCTGCTGTCCTTTGCAGTGCTTCTCTTCTCTGTTGAGGCTATACTTAATCAGCAGGTGAACTATCCCCACTGGACTCTGCCAGCTAGGATGCCGTCCTAAGCTGCCCGCTGCTGCTACAGTAGCTCTGAAACCATCAACAGGTATTTGCCTAAAAAGCAACAAATGATTTCCCCAGGCTCCAGCACCCTTTAGTGCCCTTCCTGATGTTTGCAAAATTGAGGAAGAAAGTGTATGTGGAAGAAAGAACTCCATGTGGGAAAGTGTGTAACTAGGCTGACAAATCAAGTACTGTGCAACATCTTCAGCTCAGAGGTCACCTCAGTCCCCTGAGCCTAAAATGAGACAGGGCTTTTCAGACTGGTTGTTATTTACTTATGCATTTTTCCGTGCATGATCTGTGAAGCAGCTATTTCACCTTCCATCCTGCTGGCAAGAATTCCCACTGAAGACTGACCCAGCCTCTGCTCTGAGAAGGCTGGAGACCAGCAATTCTGAAAAGCTGGCCACAGTACCATGGCAGGAGCTGTTGTGCACTCATCACTTCTGGAAAGTATAATCTCAGCTGTGGATACTGAGCAAATGTAGCCCTACTCTCACATGGAGCCAGACAGATTTTTGTATACAAATGCTCAGAAGAGACTTCAGAAAACAAAACAAAAAGAAGTGCCTCAAGCACTACATGAATGCTGTTGACACCTTGGCAGGTTCTGGAAGAAAGTACTTCCTCCATTATTATCAGCACAAAGCCACCCGTTTTGACATGGAACAGTGCCCTGCATTCCAGCTATGGTCATCCCTCCAGCATCAAAAGAGCCAATTCTGAGCAACCTTCTTGTGTGTACACCTAACAACACATGAGGAATGCTTTGGGATAGCTAGCTCTGAAACAGTAACTTGTAAAACACATTTGCCTTTGGATGAAGCAGGCAAGACGTTTGTGAAATAAAAAAGCTCACAGAAATCTGGCATCCATTTAGAACTTTAGCTTTTACTTCTAGGGCAGAGTATCTATTTACAGATGTAATGAGCCAGGTACCAGTACAGGTTAAAAATCAGTTTAGATTTTTGCAGTATATCCATCTACATAGGATTTGAACTCAACAGGATTTTTCACTTCTAAATTCAGTGCCAAAGCCCTCTTCATATTCCTCAGCATCTGTCAGAGAAGGCCAAGCCTTAGGGGATTTGGAATCTGATCTGTTCACTTTCCTGTTGTAAGCTGGCATGGAAAATTGACTCTATTACGCATTTGAACCTGTGCTAATTGAAACCCCATGATCAGAATTTTAAAAGTAATTAAGCTAAGGACCAACAACCAAGAAAATTCTGATTATTTAGGCCTTATAATTTTAAGCAATGCTACCTCTGATTATTTTTCCTTTATTAAAGGGAATTTCTTTTTCTATTATCCTTGTAACACCCTTACTCTATGACGGCAGAAGGAAGCTAATGTCATACCAATCAGCATTCATTCTGGGTAACAAAACAAAAACAGCATCTGGTGGTGGTGGCTTCTCTTGCCTCTATATTAATTTTTCCTTCCCGCAGCATCAAGGCACAATGAGTCACAACCTGCCAGGTTTGCAATCTACAATTAATGGCAGACAACTATCCCCTGATTTTGGCCATTTCTGACAGACTTGGAATAGGACTAGTTCAAGATTCATCAAAACCAATTGCTTTTTCAGTCTAAAACAAAAATTCTAAAGAATTTGGCACAGTAAACCTATTCTGCACAATTTACTTCTACTTTTTTGTGGTGGTTTATAAACTACGAGATGCATGGTCTACAAGAAGTTTGAGGTTAGGATCAACAGCTTATTGCCCTCGCTCATGAACCATGCAATTAATGATTTCTTTTACTATGAGGTGGCATGAAGTTACTCTAAGCTTCCCCTTGCTGTTGTACTTGTTGACTGCAAACTGATCTTCCTCAGAGCAGAACAACTGATTACTGCCCGAGTACTGCAAGAAGAGACAGCTGGAACAATGCTATGCCAAGGGAATGAGCTCAATTATCTGTGGAAAGGAACTTTCACTTCCTTCAAAACATTAGGTCACAGCTCTCTGGGTGCAACTGGCAAGACAGCTGCCCTGATTTAACTCGGAGGTGCCCAGCCTCATCCTCAGGAAGCCAAACCCTAGTAGGTAAGTATTTGGGTTCAGTATCCACCAAGTCCTCTGCCATCCTAGAAATGCTCTTGTCTTCTGAGCAACTGCTACTATGGAAGAAGGAGTCTACATAATATACATTACCTTAATGGTTAGGCATTGGAATGCTTTGGCTTTGGAAAGAAAATTTCGAAGAATTACCCGAGGATGACTTAAGACCATTAGCAAGGTGCTGGTAGGTGTGTGCTACTGTTTCACACATATAAATTACATGCCAGTTATAAAGTACTGTAGCATGTGATATAATTGCAAAATATTCTTCCCAATGTGGTGAAGCACTGATAACAGCACTCAAATGAGCCAGAGCTGGTATTGCTGCTGCTCAGTCACTGAATTCTAAGCATATGAGCTATCACTGATAGCAGGAAATGCTACTTCGACTGCATGATAAATCTGGCCAGTAAAGCAGAAAGCAGAGTTAGGCAGCTGGGTCACTGCCATATGTCACATCCACACTATTTCTGTCAGAAGCTGGAGCTGAGCAGGCTTATGATCTCCATTCTGTGGGTGTATCAGAGATAATTCAGAGGAAGAAGGAAAAGTCCTCTGTGCAAAACATGGGACAGTACCCACACTAAGGTGGTTTCTGATCACTGAGCAAGTGTTTCAATTTCAGTGGAAATTGTGTTTCAGACTAAATGTGGCTACTGAAAACTGAGGTTCAAGGAGGGAAAAATTAACCCTGTATTCAAATTTCAGGGAGGAAATCAGATCTCTGTTGATTTTCAGCAAAGAATCAACACTTGGCATTTCAGAGAATATGGGACTCAAAGTCTCATCCAGACCCATTTAGGGCTGAAACCTCAAGTTCTCTGATAATCTGAATGGTGGCATTTACAGCATAGGAGTATCAACTTGAATTTGGATTGATCTCTTTCTGATTCCCTCATGCATGAAACAGAACCCCTGAGACTAAGACTTTCCTGTGATGGGCTTCCCAGTGATGACTATTAGTTCTTCTTGTGTTTTCTACACACAATAGTGAAGTATGAGCGACCAGAACTGAAAGGCTTCTCTGTAGGTGGTGTAGGTGGAGACACATGGCTCTTGCCTTCTAAAAGACTGCAGATGTTAATTAATTCCCATCTACAAGGCAGAGACACTGTGAAATCATCAGGCCTGATCTGACATATCAGCTGGTAAAGAATTATGCCTTGCTAAAATATTTTAGCTTTATGCAGTTACGGAGTTCATCTGACTCAGGTTTGAAGCTGCTGATTTTTGCTCTGCCTTCCTCTACCCGTCCCTGGGAGCTCCCCTCTGCAGAGGTGACAGAGGCAGGGAGCTCAGCAGATCCATCCTCCCTGCAGGGACTCACACTGAGTTTTCAGGTACCTCTCCCTTTTCCTACAGGATTCAAGAGCAAGGATCATGGAGAAATGAATCCAAGTAACAGGAGCCAACTGTTCAAATACTAGGGTGGCATTAGCTGTGGCATGTGGGATGCTAAAAAGGAGCAAACAGTAGACACTGCAAACCCTTCGAGAACATTGCTATTAAATCTTGGCTGCTTCTAAGCTGTCCTGCAATTCGTTATTCAGGTGGCTAACTTAGGATTTAAAATGTGGGCTAACCCTGGCTAAGCATTAAGAGGAGAGCTCCCTGAAGCTTTAATTGTGCAGATTAGCTGGAAACCGGAGGCATGAAAATTGTGTGATGACAATATACAGTTACTCAGCAGCTAATTCCTCAGGTTCCCTAGGCAGTGCTTGCCTCCGATACTCACCTCACATTCTTGACTTCAGGGGAAAAAAAGGTGTAGAAATGTTTTAAACTAATCTTTCACAGTACATCTAGACTTCAGTAGTGTGCAGTGCAGCACCACACCGTTTAATTTCAGTGCCATGAGTTCATTACTCATGAAAAACTAAGCAAAATAATGGACTGCAGGCTGAAGTCTGCAGGAAAACTGCAGAGGCGGATGGAAATGCAGGTCACACTAGGCTTTGTTGGATAATGTATGAATAATTAAATAAATAGGGCCAGGTTCAGGCAAACACTAGCACGGAATATATGTAGCCCACATTAGCATGGAGCTGAATTATAATCTTCACTCTGAGGGTGTAGTGGAAATTATTCAGATGAATCAAAGGTTTCAAAAGGTATTCATGTACCCCACTTTTATCCAGGACTCACCCCCCAATTCCACTGTTCAATATGCTTTTAATGTTATCTGCCACTCCATAACACTGCCGTTCCAAAACATGCTTTAGGATTGTCTGAGAATGCTCCTGAGTCATGGTGAAGCTGTTTTGATCCCATGAGATCAACACAGCACAGAAGGGAAATAAAAGTATTAACTATAACTCCTCAAAATAATTTAAGATACTTTTCTCTGTGTATGCATATATGTGTGTGCGTGTGTATAATATATTTGCCTTGGGGTCTCACACACAGACACAAGAGAATCCCTCCACACAGAGCTCTCAAAAACTTTACTGTTGTCCTTATTATTTCTGACCAGTAATGTTCACAAATCACATGATGCCAACATATGAAACCAGAGATGCTGGGCAATTTTTGCCCTGTTTTGTACCTTGTGAGTACTACAGTTGAGAAAAGAGTAAGAGAAGTGAGGGGAGAAGGCACTATAACTCACTGGGGGACTGGGAGTGGAGAAGGGAGTAAAGGAAGGCACTGTATCACAATCACAGTAAATAGTACTGGGCAAGCACTTCTGTTCCATGTTATGCCACTACACTGCAGGGTGACTATGGGTGAGCCCTGTCCCTTCATTTCCCTTGCTGCAAAAGGGAGTAAGTGATACAGATTTCTGTAAGGGTGGGTTGTGGACCCACTGGAAAAGAGCATTAGATAACAGTAGTATTTCAAAGCTTTCCAGAGTTGTGCAGTGCTACAAGCTACAGCTGGAGATGGATCTATGAATCAGAAGCAGAGGAAGCCACATCTAAACTGAAACCAGTCCCCAAGGTCTCGCTACACACATGTCATATCTGACATACCTGACACAGGAACAATGGAATATCTCGTACCTAGTTCTTAAAAACACTTGTGAGAACACAAAAAGTTGAATAGTTCCAGACCAGCAGCTATGCTGCTTTCTTCCCGTCTACACTCCAAGAAGGCAGATTGTTTTTGGACAGTGTAGTCAGGATAATGCTTACTTTTGTGCAAGGTGCTGTGTGATGTATAGATGAATATAAAAGAAATCTGTCACAGAAAGTAAGAACTGTCCTTCCTGAAGGATGATGAAATCCACTTCCAGAAAGTTTTGTTTTCAAAGCTCTTGCCGCACCAGTTGTTACCCAGTAATCAGATTCAAACCGCATCAGACAGACTACTCGAACTAGGACAAGACCTTGTTTACTCCAGGAAAATAGAGAACCTGGCAGGTTTCAAGTCAAGAAGCAATGTACTACAAAGTTACAAAGCAGGAAACCCCTGGGGACAGCAAATAATGCAGGCACCTAACGCAACACGATTTATTTCTGGTGATCAGTGGCAGCCCTATGAAAGGCAATAAGCACCACTTAAGAAAAGAAAAAAATCACTTCCAAAAACCAGCTTCCTAGTGTGTTCGTCACATTTCTTCCCATGTGTGTTATTGCTCACTGTCTGGGTTTCTCTCCCCTTTCTTTCTTTTGATTCCACAGTACAAGGGAAATAGTGGATTCATTACATTTGTTCTACTTTCCTTACACCTCCTGAGAAAGGTTTTTAAGGGCAGAAAGCAGAGAAGAGGTCTAGGCTAGGGGAACTACCCAACAGTCTCAAGAAACATCTTTTTCCTCCACTTATTAATATAGTGTCAGGGGATATTTTAAATTTGAAATATAAGGAACGTCTACTTAATGGCTACCACTATAGAGAACAGTAGCAAATTGCTTCCTTAAGGGAAATTAAATGCACAAGCTTAAAATTTTATAAGCCACTTCACAAACATTTCATCACAAGTTTTTTCTTTCCCAAAGACGAGCATTTAGCTAGTGCTGGTATTAGAGCTGGGACCACAAAATGCTAGTTCTTGATGTAGGGCTCAGAAATCAGTATTGTTGAGGTGACATGTAAAAGAATGACAGCAGTTTTCCTTGCCTCATGGGGCAAATCTATTTCTTGAGATTCTTGCCACTTCATAGAATTCTGCCACTGAGCACAAGAAAGATTTGGAAAAGCAATACAGGCAAAAACTAAACTGTCCATCAGCAAAGCTGACTTTCCTCTTGGCATATAGGTCATGGCACAGGTTCTATTACAACACAACCAAAGAAAATGCACTTGAAAATAAATTTTTCCTAACATCAGAATCAGCAGGCTTTTCTTCATCTTCCTGAATCTTGAAAAGCAATGAAAAAAAGAAGAAGGGAAAAAAAAAGATTATATCAGAACAGAAACAGTGATATGGGGAAATAAAACATTATTTCTGTAAAAATTACCATCTCATAAAAAATAGAAACACCTGAGTATCCTTCAAAAATGAGCACAGAACTCTTATTTGCATATCTGCCATATATAAGATATGGGACATTTCATGCTAAAGGTACTGTCCCACATTTATATGCCACACAAAATGATTCAGTAGCAACAGTTCTCCAACTTCTCTGTCTTCACAGTTGTGAAACCACCAACCATGCCCACATCCAGCCCATATGAGCACAATATGCAACCTTTTATTTCCTTCTCCATGTATTCTGTGCCTAAAGACTTTGCTCCTGTGCTTTATGACAGACATAGTTGACATGTCTTCAGTCATGGCTGTCTCCTCACCCTTACAGTGCCAGGTGTCACAAGGCTCTCCTCATGACTGCAGTCCTCAAAAACCATTATGATGCAAATAACCCACTAGCAATGATGCAGTAGGAATGAGTGTACTCAGTCTCTGGGCTCTCTTACCTCTTTACCACCCATGGCTTCAAACATCTTCTCTAGCTGCACCCGCAGTTGTTGGATGTTATTCATCAGGATGCAGGGCTGGAGGGACAGAAGCAGGTGCCTGTTACTGCTCAGAATGCCAACACATTGTCACCAGTGGGAGACCTTGTGCCTCAACACCCTTCCCTAATACCATCAGATCTGAGAGTCCAACAGGAGGCAGGGCATGCACATATTACAGCACTTAAACATTAAAGTCATTTACTCTTCAGCTTGAAATGGAATGTTCATGTTGAATGGGAGTTCAGTTCCAGAACTCCCAGACTAGGAGATACCTGCAAAATACCAGATCTACAGAGCAGTCTGTGCCCAATTTTATTTTTTTAGATCACCTCTGTAACACACATCTCAGGCAGCATGGAAGTTAATTTCAACAGGACCTGACAGCCTCCAAACCCTGCAGATCATCTTGAAGAACTATTTTCCTTTCAGGGCCAAGCCAGAATTCAATCTGCAAAGCCATCTAAATGATGACAAAAACAATACTGAAAATATCCATCACCACAGCCAGGTGCAATGTGAGATTGATTTCATCAGGACAATCACATGAGACTTCAGAGCAAAAGAGAAGCTCAGCACAACTCACCAGTTTCTCCTTGGAACAGTATGACTGGAAGCTCTTGGAGAGTATGTCAGCATACTGCATCAACACTTTCCCAATAGTCTGTGAAGACAAGATGTGAGCACTGTTACTTGCCCTCTATCACTGCAGAAGGACTCCAGAAATAAAACGAAAAAAGCATTATATTATTTGACATCCCATTAAACAAAGATAAACAGCTGGATGTTGAGGATATTACCTTAGCAAACCTCCTATTATAATGAGCAACAATGACAGGGTCTGGGCATTCCAGCTTCTTAATGATCTCGAAACTCTGATTGAGCTGAGTGAAGACGTCCACCACCGAGCAAGAGAACAGAGCATGCTCTGACGTTTGCTGGAACTGAAACAGAAGCACAGAGAGTCACTGTCAAGGGGAAAGATCTGAAATACACCCATTTAATGGGTGTTTCCATAATCTTCTGCACAGAAGGCAGGACAAATCTATCAAAACCTACACCCTCCTCAGAGTTAGTCAAAATCTCTCCAAAAGGTCTAGAAATGCTAAATAACCAATTCAGTTGGGTTACAACTTTACTGTCCTTTATCAGCAATGACATGACAAGCATCAGGGAAGTGTAACATGATGTCGAGATCTTTAATGAAATGCATGGTCTGTCTGTCAGTTAATGAGGAAAGAAGGAGAGGCTAAAGAGCTCCTTTCATTTTTATTTTTTTTGAAATTCAGATATTAAACAGAATGCTTCCATTAGTATCACAGACTACAGTGCCAACGGTCACTGAATAAATAGGAAAGCTCTTCTCTCCATTGGGAACACTCAGCAAACTGAGATTAAGATTGGTCAGTCAGTGGATTAAGGTGACATTCTCACTGCATGACTAAGTACATGCTAAGTGCCTCAATTTCAATTTCAATTACCTCTCCCAAACAGAGAGAGCACCAAGCCACTGGTTGACAGATTAACAGCAGCAGAACAGAGATAAATGAATGAAATGCACCTTGCTATTAAAAAGCTCTCTGTGACCTGTAAAGCCCTGAAATACATGAGTTTCCCAGCTGTTTTGCAAGCAAAAAGGGCCACATCCTCCATCTGTATGACAGCTGAATTTACAGTGTTTTTATTTGGTTCTGTGCACTGAACAATGTAGCACCAAGTGCTGCCCTCAGCATGACCTACATACCCCATCTTTTTTATCTCTCTCCAGAGCACCATGAAGGAATTCTAAGGAAACATCTTCATTTTCATCCAGCCACTGCATCACAAACTGCTCAAACCACCTGCAGGAGGGGCAGAAAAGACAGCAAATTACAGCAGGAAATGGAGCACTCTGACCAGACTCTGACAGTGCTGCTGCTGCAGCAAGCCTTGTGAAAGCTTGCCACTGTTAGATGTCTGAATGCTGCTGTGTGTGCAGTCGAAGTTCCCAAATACATCTGCACCTGCAGTCACACTACTGGGTGATCAAGGCCTGCACCATTACTTGGGCTGGACCAGCAGGACATAGCCTAGCTCAGTCTCTGCAGACTGCTGGTCCTGGGTTGTTTTTGTCCTTCTCCGTGTCCTTCCTTCGTACCCTCCCTATTAGCCCCCTTGAAAACCACCTTTAACTCTGCATCATCTCAAAGCACTTTGTTCTTTCTTTCCCGTTCACTCAAGTGCCAGACAGTAAAAGGGAGACCTCCACACCCACCAACTCTGCACGTCAACAGGCACCTGTCCTGCTGCCCACTTGGGGGTACCAGATTTCATGTGAGAGCTGCAAACAAATATATAGGGAGGAAAACAAGTGCCTGTTTCCAGTAACTTCATCTGGAGATACAGATGTCTTTCCAGTAACTTCATCTGGAGATACAGATGTCTTTCTGTAGTGCCAGGAAGAAGAATCAAGGATAGAAGTTTTCTCCAGTTTAATTCTGCTCTCCCTTTCCCCAAGGCTTCCTGAGAACATCCTCCCATTTCTATGGGCTGCTGAGCTCACTGTGATACAACAGCACATCTGCTACAGCTTCCCAGCCTGTTAGCAGCTTTTCATTGTTTTCTTTGAAGAAGCAAAAAACTTAGTTCATGTTAAGTACTGGATCAACAGTGTTGGTGCATGTTCAAGAACCCCAAAACAGGGAGGTTCAAGAAGCAGGACTGCAAAGTTTGTCTCTGTTGCTCCCCTTCACTTTGGAGGATAAGCTAAATGGCAGAGTAGAATTTAAGAAGCTGCTGAAACAGCCACTGCTGAATCTGACAGAGGAGTCTCACAGGAACTGGTGTCTGGAGTTACCTCCGGCACTGAACAAAAGGTTTCTACATGATCCCATCTTGTCCAAATAGGCAAGGTGAGAAGCAGTTTCAGTGATGAGATCTTACAGCTGGTCCCTCTGTACTCTGCTCTGTGGGACATATTCACACAGTACAAAACAGGGGGGGTGTTTTTGTAGTCTGTGTATAAGCAGTAACATAGCACTTAGAGCCTTATTTAAATGCCTGTCTAGAATTTGTTGTATGCAAGTGCCAACACAGCACAGCTGAAGAAAATCTTAATTTTAAATATTATTAAACAGCATTTACAAATAAGAGAAAAAAGTGCCCATGTGTCATTTAGTTCATACAAAAGATTATTATATGAGCTTCACAGAGTACAGGCTTCTCTAAACAGGCAGCTGTGTTCATAGAGATTGTGCTAATTATGGGCTGAGTTTGCAAAGAACATGAAAGCATGTGTCAGACATGAGAGGGAGATCAAGAGCAAATTCACAGGCAGAGCACACTAGATAGCCTTAAATACTCTCTACACTTTGAAATATAAAGCACATCAGTGCTAATATTGGAAATTGTAACTGACACAGTGTTAAAATGCCAACAGCAACCTGCCTATGCAGCCCTATTTATTACAGACAGCAACAGTGGAACACTGTCAGAGACATATGGACTTCCTGTATTCTGGAAAAATTCCTTTTGAATGGCACTTCAGGCTCCTAAAAGTCAGCATATGTTGAGGTCTACTGCAAGTTTCTCAAGCTTTCAACGTTTTCTTTTAAACTGCAATAGTGTATTTTAAACAGCCCAAGCCTTAGAAGGAAACTCAGGCATTTTATAAGGAAGCAACTATACATCTTCCACCTGTTTCACAGCTCCTAGGCTGTCAGTTGCTGACTACTTCACATGTCATAGGTCATTATGCAGAGAGGATTACTTGTTTGTGCCAGAAGCCGCAGTTTTCACTCTGAGAAGCAGAGCAACTTCCTAATTATCATTCATCCTTAATTATTGCACCACATTCACAAGAAAGAGCCTTTTACTGTTGGGAACAGTCACTGCCCATTTTTATGGCTACCATATGTTGATATACAAAATCAAGTGCATAGGTATTTTACCGTCTTGCCGAATTGTCTAAACAAAGGTGGCAACAAAAAAGGTACTGCTGGATGGGTGGG
Organism: Formicarius rufipectus; assembly: GCA_013399695.1. Taxonomy (NCBI): domain Eukaryota; kingdom Metazoa; phylum Chordata; class Aves; order Passeriformes; family Formicariidae; genus Formicarius; species Formicarius rufipectus. The sequence goes on along the minus strand of VXAU01000975.1, from coordinate 1,312,879 downwards.
AATGATACATTCGCCTCCCCTCTCACTGGAAATCAGGAAGAGGTTTACTATGAATAGTAAGTGAATCACTTAGGTCAGGTCAGGAAATTCTGTAGGTATATTTGCAAAGCCAGCCTCAACTTTGTCTTTTACTGGCTGGCAGGGAAATACAGAAGATGTAAATAATTCATAAATACTTCCAGTCCATGTGCATATTCAGGACCAAAATATGCCTTGAGCTGTAACACAAACCTAAAGCTATCTTAGGCCAAGTACCCCTTTCAGTGCTCTACTCTCAGGTCTTGGACTGCTGAGCAAGTGAGGCAAGACTCCAAGGGCTATGAAGGCAACATACTCAGAAGGATATTCAAAATTATGTAGCACAGAAATGAATAAAAATAATCTGATTTCATGCAGAAATAGCTCCAAAATGTTATATGGCAAATATCTTCTCCCTCGTCTGCTTCAATTATTGATCTAGACGCAAACGCTGTAATGACTCACGCACCAGCACACAAGGCAGCGGCTCACAGTGCTGCTTCAAGAGACATTCTGTGCTCATTGGGGTCAGCATTGACTCCAGACAGCACAGGCAACCTCTCCAAGCAAGGTCTGCACAGACCATGCTTCAGTCCTGCCTGCTGGGAAAGGGAGCGGCACTTTGGGATTAAACAGAAGTTTATCTCTGCTGGCTTCACAACAGAGAGGAAACACAAAAGGCTACCATTTCAGCTTGGCCAAGAGTGTGGCTCACGCAGTGTCACACTTCACAGGCAAATTAATCTTGTTCAGGTGCTGTGGGTACCCAGTGAACAACCTCTGGGGCTCGGCAACTGCTGAGGCAAGAAGACAGGAAGGTTTCCACAGAGCAGAAAAATAAATACTGTGTTTGATGAAGAGAGCCAGGATAAGTAAATAGGATTTCAATATACCTTCCTCCAGCAGAGAGGAGGTAGTCTCCAGTACAGGTACAACAATAGCTAGCTGCATGCTGACACCAGTATTAAAACAAAACATACAACACTTATTTACACACCCAAAAAGCTAGGTTAGCTGGCAGCTAAAAAGTGATACACACCTTCTTTCTTTTCAGAAACTGCTGCTGAATTTCAGAAAATAAAGAGAGTATAAAAACTTCAGCTTCAATACTTCAGAGCCTTCATTTTGTTCAATCATATCTCAAGGCTATCAGAAACACAGTTTCTCATAGTTCCAACATGAAAAGTGAGCTTGTGAATAACCTCTTATCTGACATGTAGACAGACAACCCAACTGCTGTCTGGGCAGCAGCAATTTAGTTTCATCTAAAGAGTTTACTGATGTGCAAACCTGATGTGTGGACTCCTTTGTTTAAGGAAGTTTCAAGACTAAAAACACTTATGATGAAGCAAATTAAAGGACAAGAACACATAGCTGTAATTGATATCAGGGGGATATTTCATGACAGGTGAAGGTTATGGTTGAAATAAACATCACCTATGTGTGACAATGTGGCTATTGTACTAAAATAAAAGAGTGAAGTAAAAAAGCCAGCAGCTGCAAATGCACACGAACACTGAAGCTCTATCACAAAGGCCAGCAGAGCAGAACAGACTGCAAAAGTCTGCAGAACAGAACTGAGCATCATTATCCTGATTACACATGAGAAAAAGGGAGATTAAGAATGTCTGATGGCTTGCCTGAGACTGCCCTGACTCAGAGGCACAGCAAAGAGAACAGGGCTTCTGAGACTGCCACTCCAGCACCCTGTTCACTGAGTTCATGCCTCTCACTGACCTGATTTGTTAATCAAGGCCCACAGCCCACGCCAGGCAATTATGCCAACTGCCTAACATCTTATTAAGTATGCAACTGACACTGGGCTTAAGGGACTGCATGCACAACAGGATGGGAAGAGAATTCAAAGTGCCAAACTGGAAACACAGTCCAGGAAATATGTGTTTTTCAAGGGAGACGTGCAAAGTGCTGCATTTAGACAGAAGTGAACAGTCATGCACAGGTTGGGAGCAGCAGCTTGGTAGGACACAATGCTGAGAGTGCCTGTGGGCTGGACTGTGGCCCACTGGAAGCACCAATAGTCAACAATATCTCTGAATAAACGGAAAAAAAAAAAGGTTGCTGTCAACACAGAGAGCAGCACTACTTACTGCAAGGCAAAGTCTAGACGAAACATCAATATTTAAGGCTGAGTATTGTATGTTCAGACCCAGACCAGCAGGAAAGAAGTGAGTAAACCTCACTTACAAGAAAAGCTAGGAACAAGCAAGAACCAGCAGAAGACTGGGAAGAGACATGAGCAGAGTATTTTACTCCTGTAAAGCAGGAGCAATTTATTCTCCATGCCCAGCCTATAACAAGCTCAAATGAAAGCAAGAAAGATATGGAGGGGGGAAAAGGAAAGTGTGTTAAACCCACAAATAAACCCCACTATTACCCAACAAATGGGTAATAGTGAAGCACAGGAAAAAAAGGAGATGTGGTGCAACCATCACAGAAAACCTCTGAAAACTAAACACTGGTCAGATCCAGGATCTGTTCTTGCCTTAGGCAAGTGTGGAACTTCAGCTACAGCGTTATCTCCAGGTTGCTCCCTTTTGGACTCATACACCTTCTCTAGGTCTAAAATCTATAGCTGCTCTTTTATAGTTAAGTAAAAGTTACAAACAACTGATTAGAGCTCAAGAACATCAGCTTATCTGATGTTTCCAACTAAACCACTCAGTCTTACTAAAGGGAGAAAACACTATCTACACTTACAAACCTTGTTGTGTGTGTGTACATATGACATCTATACACACATACATACAATTTATAGACATAACCCCGTACCTATAAATACAAGAATGTAAGCATACATCTGCTGTTCAAGAATCGACCGAAGCCCACACTAAGGGCACAAAGTGGCTTAAAAACTGTTCATGCTGCTGCTAAAGCCTTTGAAATGTTGGGAGATACTGTACAATAAGGGAGTGATTTGGGTCAGGGGCAGTGGCACAGAACACCATAGGGGACAAAAATGAAAAATATGGAAAATCAGGAGTGAGGAAATGCTGTATTGTGAAGGCAGTTCCAGGAGAAGCAAATGGTCTTCCTACCCTCAGGGTAACACAAGGGAACAGACAGTGGGGATTTACTACAGGAGACATAATACACTCACGCTGGATATTCAGGCACTTTTCCCTTGAAGGCAGGCAGATCACGAACATATTCATTGTACAGCCACTTCACTTTGAAGTGTAAATTCATGTAGTCCGCACTTTTACACAGTCTGTGTTTCTCATGCTCTGTAAGGAAGGAAAAAGAAGCAGTTAGGTCTGAATTCACCACTATCACTCCATCAGACACAGGAAGGTTTTATAAAGCATATCTGCAGTATGCAACATTTTGAGGATAAGCATCTACAGACCCATAAAATCTTCACAACACAGGATTTTGGCAGCAGGCAGGGATTCTTGGAGGTTGACCATTGGGACTCTGGAGTTTATTTCGGTAGCTCTAATTACTACTTCCATTTATTAAAGATTTTTTTGGTTGTCAAAGCAATAAAAACAGAGCAATCTCTTATGGCCTCTTCATTTAACATATCACACTCGAGATTCCATCTTTGCAGGGGAAAAAAATCAAGACGAGCAAATCTGTTTATTCTGGGATACAAACAAAGGCAATACCAACATGTTACACCTCATCTCCTAGGACACAAGAGTAGAAAGCACCAAGAGTTTGACAGTGTGAGTCACAAGCAAGTTCAAACGAGCTACACAGGAGATGGAGCCTTCCCTGATACCCAGTTTGGAGAAATTAATGATTATTTCCAGAAGGCAGTGACCGCTGCTGAGTCTCTTCCTCCTGCCAAACTTCCTTATGCTTTTGTACCCACACAATATTGGGACAATGCAGTTCCTCCCTATATAGTGCACATACCTACACAACACTGCCCTTCCCACACATCTATGCTGCTTAAAGCACTGACCATACTCAGACAGACATTTCAACTCCGTAGATCACAGCTCCCCTGCCTTAACAGGAGAAATGTATGCTCCATGTCCTCACTCCCAAGGCCCTTCACAGCCTATGTCTATACTACCATCTTTCAGCAACTGGTTCCCACCCCTGATCAGCCCACAGTCCCTCTTTTTAAACTACTCGTTAAGTTCTACCAAACGCTTTCTCCCAAGCCACCCCTCGTGCTTACACAGGCAGCTCCTTCTACTGCACTGCTTTTCTTCAAAATACTCCTTGGAAAGATTAAAATTAATTAATTTTTCATGATGCTATCAGGACTCAGCAGCTGGCTTTTGTCTGCACTGTGACCCTGAGTTTTCAGGTGACCAATCCTGTGCCACCATTCCCCGGTGCTACCTGTCCATATCCATCTCTTTCTCCTGCCAAGCTTCACATCAGGAACACACTTTGTGCCAAGCTCCTTTGTTCACTCTAGCACTACAAAAACAAGCTGCTAGTCCATAACTACAGTGTGAGATATTATACTAAAACATACATGATTTTGGCTTAGATTTGGCTCAGAATTTGACTTTAGACACTTCTTCCTAACTTAATATGGATGCCTCATTACTGATGTAACTTTCCAAGGGCATCACTGCTGACGTGCAGACAGGATTCAGCTATGTTAAAAAGAAGTCTTTTTCTTAACTGTGAATGGCTTTAACCAAGGACTTCAGTACAGGTGTGCAGTAATTGGATAGATCTGTGCACAAGTGAGCAATACATGTTACAGATATTCATTAGCCAAAGAAACATCCTAATGATGCAAAAATGGCCACAGCTTTCTAATCAGTTACCTTACAAACAAGCTTATCTTACAACATCATCTATTTTCATGTAAATGTGAATTCTTGCAACTAATTCAAAACACTGATAAACTTCGACATCTCTCTTGAAGCTTCCACAACATGCATAAGAAGAAGGTCCACATCAAGTATGAATTATCCAACTGCAAACATAAAATCCAGAGGAATTTTCATTCAAAATTTTTTGATAAGCCTTGGCAACTGCCAAGCAACAGAATGCCCAGGATCTGAGAGACACAGCCCCCAGGGGAGATGGTTCAAGGGACAAATAACAAGTACGATGGTTCATTTCTCTCCACAGTGAATCTCCTTGTATTGGAGCTGTGGAAAGTCCATTCTTGCTTTACATTAATATCCTTGTATGTTTCTTGAGCACCAAGGAGTACGCTCAGTGTCTGAACTGCTGACATCCCTCAAGCAACTGCAGAAGAAAATACAAACTCTCTCCACTGATCTAAGCCAAACAGAGCAATAACTGTGCCTGTTTCTTTCCCTGTGAGTAAGGAAACTGAAGGACAATTATAACTTCATTAACTTCAATATGCACTGTCACCAGCTGCTGTTCCCGCGCAGGGAAAGTGCTATTCCTGCAGAGGGAAGATTTCACTTGGACGTAAAAAGTACTTAAATCAGATTTAGTTCCTCAGAACTAAGAAGTACTCTAAAAGCAAGTAATTCAAGACTTTTCCTGGGTTTTTAGGACATTTAAAACGCTTCTAAGTTGCAGAAGACTTCTAAGTTGCAAAGCAGCCACAGAAGCTAAGCCCAAGGACTGCTACTAGGACTACCTCACTATTGAAGCACTAAAGGAGATACTTGACACTACGGGGATAAACTACAGGAAAGTAAAAAAAAGAAGGAGAGGTCTTACCACCATAAAAGAGAACTTTGCGTATGCGAAAGAAAGGTGGGGCTTGTGCCAGAGAAAAGACAAAAGTGAACTATAACAAACATTCTGGAGGGAAAAAAGAGCCAACAAAGACCCAAAATCCCCTCATTTATCCCGAACAGCTCACACCATCTGCCTTCCCCTGTTCAACGGACCTTACACAGTTTTGATCAACTGCTTCCCTTGTAAGGGGAAATGTTTAGGACCACCTGAAGGTGACATGGAAATACATCAGTCAGAGGCTGAAAACACTGAAAACCCATGTTAGAAAAGGTAAAGTGAAGACCCTGGTAGTCATCAGCCTTAGCACATTTCTGTTCTGCTTTATAATCTGCTGGCTTTTAAACAGCACATGGATATTGTGCAGCAACTGATGTGTTTTATCCTGAAAGGACGACAGAGTTCTCTAGTCTCACACACTTCCTCAGCAGATTTCATCTGCAAACATCTGCTTCCTATGGGAAAAGCTTTTAGGGTCACCAAGGCTATATTATTAAGGCATTAATAGGGAACTGCTCCCTAGCAGCACACTTTCTAGTGTCATATCCAGTTCTACTTTTTCAGGCAGGAAACAGGACTTCCACCATGTCCCTTAATCCACAGGTTATTTTTCTTGATTCTTAGCCTCCTTTTCATGGGTTAATTTCTAGAAAATAATGTCAGATTTCTGCAAAGAAACTCTAATAGGTACCAAGGCTGTTGAAGCATCAACACTTTAGACAGATGGCATCTGTGTGTGCCTCTGATCCCCTTCCCCTTATTACAAGTGAGAAAGTGCCAGAATGATTTATTTCAATCCTGCTTGCCAAGTCTACTCAGTCTCTCTTCCTATCAGAGACGTTTCCAATCTGCAACTCTCCTAATGCTGATGTGTCCAAACTCAGATAAAATGCTGGTGTCAAGAATGACGTTGATTTTCTATTAAGGCCTTTAAAGCCTTCCCAGTAAAGGAAGAGCAGAAGCCTCTTTTCTCAAAGTGTTTGCGCTTTCTGGGTCACAGAGGTTTCACATAGGACAGTGGGAAAACTATTACCTCCAATCACCAGTGTCCTCACAGGGAGGCTATGCTGCTGAGCATCACTCAGTGTCCAAGAGGTGAAGCAAACTGTATGACTTGAAAAATCATCCTCTACATTACAAGGACTCCAGGGGAGCATGACCCTGCCAGCCAAGTCTGGGACACGTGTATCTGATGTGTTTTACTCCTGGGTTGATGAGAAACATGGGATACTTCTCAAAGACTTGCCCTGTACTGCCTTTGCCAGCAAGCAGGGGAAGTGCCAGGTCTGCGGGGCATAGTGGCTTGAGTTGTCACTGCTTTGGGGGATAGAATAAACAAGTGGGGTAGATCCTGAAGATTAGGCTGTGTCTCAGATGCTGAGTCTCCTCAGGAGAACCAAAGGCATAAGGTCTGTCTGCAGTGCACTTGCCTCCCAGCAGTCAAACACACTGCTGTTGTGACTACTGCTACCAGTTCCTGAACACCTTTAAAATAGAGAAGAGGTATTTAATTTTTATTGAACATTTATCACATTAGCAATCTAAGTCTTCAGAAGGTATGCAGAGGACAGGGTATGGCATAAATTCTGGATCTGAAGCCCTTAAGCACTGTATTCTAGGTATAAATTAGGATGTATCCATTGTGCTGCACATGTTGCATGTAGGCACATGGGAATAAGCTTGAGCTGGGAGAGGCACGATGGAGAATAAGGAAAACAACTCACACAGCCAGGCACTACTCTCCAGCTCAGAGAAGCCATTTCCCACTTGAGCCTCTCAACTCTCTTCCACACTGCATCTGGAGAGCAATGTGGAAGCACGAGGCTGGAGAGAGGCAGGGGACAGTTTCACACAGCCTGGCCTGCACTCTTTCTACTCCAAAGCCATCAGATGGCCTTTGAGCAAGAAGAAAATTTAATGTCACTGCAGAATGGAAGGGTGAGGAATCCTCAAGAGTCACCTGGGCCAGGAGGGAAGGAACAGAGCCACATGTGAACTTCAGCTCTGATCACAGCAGTTATTCAAGAGACATTATCTACACCTTAATGCCTGGGACCCATCAAAGGGGCTACTGCCCAGAACTGCTCAGTGCATCAGGTACTGACAAAAAACTGGAGTGACTGGTCAGAAGAGGGGTCTCCCTATGGCACATACCCTCCATTTCTACAGCAGTAGTATGGTCTTTCAAGTCTTCTTTGCAGATCTGTTTACTGCTGACATAAAACTACAGAACACTAAAGCTGATGTGAGAAACTACATCTAAAGTGCTAAAACTATGGGTAACAGATTAAACTCTTTGTCTACACACAACTACAAGCTCCACCAAGGAGCATGAACTTACCACTTGGTGAGGAGACTGAGCTCATGTGATCCAGAACTTAGGAACAGAACATAAGGGAAAACAGCATGAAGAAAGTTAGGAGAAAGTGATATACTCTGGGTTCACATGCACAGATCTCCAAAAATAGGCTAACTTTTGTTTCAGATAGCTCCTGATGCATACAGATCTTGGAGCACACCAGAAACATACCCAGTGAATATGCCACAAACTGGCAAAAGCATTATGCAACTCTTAGTGCAGTTAAACTGGTAGAAAAATCAGCGACTGAATGTGAAAAATGACAGAGCCAAGGGCTAAGGACAGCAAATCTAATCATCATCCTTCACATCATTCAATCAGTTTCCTTTAATCCCCTTCTTTGCTAGTTTAAAAAAAAATGCAGTGGGCTAATTCAATAATCTGCATTTAAAATACATGTAGTAAGGTCCACAACTGAATTATTGTAGAGCTTGTTCTAAAGGTTATCTTCACAAGTTTCCGGACAGCAAAGCAGTGAGAAATCACAGTTGCCTCAAATAGAATTCTGCACCCTGAAGATTTCTTGAATATATATTTGGAAGAGACACACCCCAACACAGACTCTATTGCTGTTCAGCCCTCCTGCAGAACTTGTGCAGCTACGGTACAAGTATATGACTATGCAGTTTTTCAACTTTTTGATCAAAATGTAAATCCTTCCCTGTTCATTAGCCACGTTTCTGTCAACTTCTGTCATCAATAAATATCTTGAAAAGGGGTACTCTTTTCAGCAAGTATTTGCTATGCACTGAGGAACTCAAGGGTGGAAACACGATACCAGTCTTTTGTCTTAAGAAGATCACAAGTAACAAGAAAGATGCCAGGAAAAGGTAAAATAAGCCCAGAATGATCACTGGGGACAGAGTCAAAGCAGACATTGTATGAGATGTGAGCAGAGAAAACCTGGGAGGCTGAGCTAACCTTGGCACTGGCAATCAAATAAAGCCATTAAAAAGACCAAAAAGAAAAAAATCAGTCAAAGCCACATCCCCTTTGACAGTCAAATACACATGCCACCTTTTTACAGCTGCAATTTGGATGCAACAGAGAAAGGGAATCTTAGGAAAGTGAGATACTAGATCTGGGGAGATCTCATGATGCAGATAAAGAAGGAAGACAGGACACTTCCAACATGTATAACAGCAAATTGCATTATAAATTCCTGAAGACAAGCACACAGAAGTAAACAGAACGATAGATGGGCTTGGGTTGAAAGGGACCACAACAATCACTTCGTTCCATTCCCCTTGCCATGGGCAAAGAAACCATTCATTAGTCCAGGTTGCTCAAAGCCCCATCCAATCTAGCCCTGAACACTGCCAGGGAACTGGCACCCAAAGCTCCTCAATGCTACCTGTTCAGTACCTTACCACCCTCACAGGGAAGAATTTCTTCCTAATACCCAATCTAAACCTACTCTCTTTCAGTTTGAAGCCATTCCCCCTTGTCCTGTCACTACATGCTCTTGTAAAAAGTCCCTCTCCATCTTTCCTGCAGGCTTCCTTCAGATACTGAAGGCTGTAATTAGGTCACCCTGAAGCCTTCTCCTTTTCAGGCTGAACAATCCCAATTCTCACAGCCTTTCTTCATAGGAGAGGCGCTCCATCCCACCTATATAAGAACAAAACTGAAAAGGAAGCTAAAATGGTTTGCAGGAACAAACAGTTTCTAGGAAAGGAGAACATGAAATTATCACCATTGCCTCATCTCTAACATATGAGTAAGTAGTGACAGTCATTATAAAAGAGACTCTTCAACATAGCAGGTATTAGTCCTTCTTCTCAGTGTCTGTTTTTACATCAGCATGACCTCACAAGACAAAGGCACTGTGGGGTATAAGCATACATCTGTGGGGTATAAGCATACATAAAAAGTTCCTAACACAGAATTGAGAACATTTCATCCAACCCTGCAGCCTGCTGAATTCAAGCCTACAGCTGGCAAAGAGTTTCCCCTCACAGCAGAGTTTCTACATCTGTTGCATTGACAGAGATTAATAAAATAAATAGTCAACTCTCTCCACTTGCAGAGCAACCCCACAGACTGTTTCTAAAGAACAAAATGCAGAAAACCCTCTTTGTGGCAGCATTTTTGTCCTAATAATCTGAAGCAAGAGTCTAATAGGCTGTCACTCCTATAAAAAAGATCAGATAAAACCGGGAACAAGTGGATTGAGAAAAATTTTGTGAGTCCCCAAAAGCCGTAGCTTGATCTGGGCTTAGAATACAGAGATTTTCATGCCACAGACAGCACTGACACTTCTGTTTTATTACAGTAGCATCTTATAGGTGATCATAAAGCCTAACCCTGCAAAATACTAGGAAAACAAGTGCTACTACAGCTGAAGAGCCAGTGGGAGCTGAATGATATATGAACCTTGCAAAAAGATGGTTAGATTGAGCAAATCAATTTATAGAACTAAAATCAAGTTCAGAAACTGGAATAAATCACCAGAAGAGGACTGCAAGTAGCAGAATTCCCTTCAGGACTTTTGCTGAGCTTTGCATGCCTAACTCATTTTCACAAATAGTAAAATTTTTTCCTTACTAGGAGATGGAATTATGCAAAGCCTAATTCCAAATGAAGACATCTGCAGCAGGAGTCACGCTAACAGCATCTTTCTGCTTAGACCACCTATGCTGTACTACCCAGGGAACCAGAGCTATGGCACAACCCAAAGTCCACCTACTTCTTCAACCCTTTCTACCACAGTACACTGCTGAACAAAGCTGCCACTGGTCGCTGATCTAAGCCAACATATTCTCAGGCCAAAGAGAACTTCTGATTTCAAACCAGCTGGGATGACAATGAACAGCTTTCCAGACAGCCCAGCATAGAGGTCTAGAGCTTATGCAGATCTCAACCTCAGTTCTCACCCACAAAGCAGCCATGCACAAACAAACCCCTGGAAATCTCTGCTGCAAACAGTGGTGCTACCAATGTGCTTAGGCCTCACTTTCACCAAACACATGGAGAACAAGAGATCAGCAACAAGTCAGCTAGCAGCAGTGAGACATTCTCTTACCTTCCATGGCGTATTTCATATCCTGGGCAAAAAGACTCCACATCACCTCTGCGCTGATCTTCCCAACTGCAAGCTCCTGAGGAAACCTGAGGGGACATTTGGAAAAGGCTTTGGAATGTGTAGGAGCAAAAGGCTCCTCTTTATTCAGCATTGAGCTACACTACGAGCTGAAAAGCTCAACATTACAGACACTTCCTTCATACTAGATAAAAGATTTGGTGAAAATTGAAGATCAGGGACTGCACTCTGTGCCACAGAATAAGTAACCTGAAAACAACACTGGTTTTAACTCAAAAAGCCAGGCCCTGCACATTTTTCCTAACAGAGATGCATACAACAATTTTGGGGATGTGGTCCCAACACTCCTGTACCTTTTCCCCCTTTCTTGTCCATTTTATTTTAATTCTCTTTTTGAATGGTTACTAGGTTGACAGGTGAACAACAACCATGTTAAATCAGTGATCACTAGGACACAATCCAGCTGTTTCTGTACAATACCTTGTCAGATCTCTCTCTCTCTCCTGCCCTGTGGGACTGTTGGAGGGACATCCACTGGTTAAATCCCTTTCAGGCTCATTTTTAAATGATGTGCCAACTCCACCCAATGCAACCTCCCAGTGCTGCACTGAACACCACATTCCTAACTCACAGTGTAAGGCACCATGGCATCACTGTGTGCGTTATTGTGCACCCCAGAACTGTTCAACATCAGAAAAAACCAAAAGAACTCTCACCCCATTTTCAGGTGCCTCCCTGAGTTCAGGATTGTAATAATCAGGGTGTTTGTACTCGAACGCCATCGTAACTGAACCTTTTGAAACTCTTCCATCCCAATCAAAAAGAGTTATTTATATAGATAGAGACAGATAAGACAGAAAGACAGACAGACAAGATAAGTACTTCTATAAATGCACAAGTGACAGAAGAGATAGAAAGCAGTTTAACAAATAAAGCAGAGCACACACAGACTAGCATCAGCTATACAGGACATGGAAGATTCTTACTGATTCAGAACTGGGGTATAGGAATTCTTGTCCTCTTCTATGATGGAAACTATCAAAGTGATGAGTTTGGGCCAGAAATCAAGGTTCCTGATGCTGGGGCCCTGTTCCTCGGGAGGAAGGTCCTGACTTTTGTTCTGTGAAGGAAGCCATTGGAAAAACAGCATAGAAGTTAAGGGGAAAGAAAAAGCTAGCAAATGCTGATCACCGTGGAAACTCTAAACACTAACTATGCATTGACTCTTCCTTCTGAAGAGCTTAAAATTAATAATGACTGCTGGCAATTTGCCTAATCTTATGCAAAACACAGTAACATGCCAAACCATGTTGTTTACTGGTGGCCTCAAACTCAACTACTAATCCCTGCTTTGTCATTTACCACGTCAAGAGCAAGCCAGGCTCCAGGAGACCTTCTGAGCCATCACTTTCCCTATGCTTATTCCATATACTTGCTTTTTAGGCACTATATCCATGCTGAAACATTGTGTGTGCATTACTGCAAAGTGGTCAGTGGAGCTTTCACAGATTTTTAAACAGTTTGTGTCTAGAGGCACCTCCTAAACCCAGTGTAGGTTACTGGGTGGTAAAAAAAACAACGTAAAATTTCATTGCTCGAGATTTATATATGCTAAAAACAGGTTCCTTGATCAGCCTTCATTTGCTCTAATTGCCTTTTGCTCATTCAAAGCTACATCAAACTTTCCCTCCACAAATAACTGCTGAGGCTCGCAAAATACATCATAATTAGTGTAAAACAATTATCATCCTCCACTTACTAATTAGTGCTCATTATTCAATTACAAGTTTTGTGCATTCAGAAGATAACAAGTCATCTAATTTTGTTTGTGTTGGCTTTCTGCATCAATTAGTATTCATATAAGGTTAGTATTATCTTAAGAAAATCAGAAACTTGGATTTCTGCCTGCTTATCAGCTACTCACAGGATCTGTCTGGTACTCGCGGCTGTACAGCTCATGACAGTTGTTGAAAATGTACTCGTAGGTGGAGTTGAGACAAGCTTTTACACAGTCCTTCACCACCTGGCTGGCTCGGGGTGGACTCTGCAGCTCTTGGACCTGGCAAGGACACAACGAAGAGAGTCAAACAAAGTGCTGTTCATAAAACAGACAGGGATGGAACAAACTGCCGGTTTAGGAACTGCCCAGGGCTTGGTGGATCTACTTTCAGCAACCTGAGCTCTTGGTGATCTGAAACCACAAATGGGTCACTCTCATCAGGCATTAAAATGCAGCGAAAACACTTATCTCCCCACAGGACCATTCGCAGCATAAAAGGGATTTTGAAGTGTCAAGGAAGACTCCACAGAACAGACAGATCATGTGGTTTGATATATGGTAATCTGAGCCAAACACACAATTTCTGCAGAATTTATAGGCTTTTGTTATGAAGCCAGCAAGCAATCTGTCCTAATATGGGAAGAATGTGCAGCAGACCAGCAGAGCAGATAACACCTGATCTGGAAAGTCTTCCTGAAGACCACTTGTATATCTTTAAATAAAAAAATTTGCATTAAGGACATCTTTCATCACAAGCTTTATTGAGTCTTAAAGCACACCAGAATCCCTAGGGTCATGCCAACTGATATGCCTTCTCCTCTTGCAACAGCAGCTGTTTTCATTATGTCCCTGATATGTTGCTTTAGAAAAGCACTGCAGGGGTACTTTAAATTAAACAGATAAGCAGGTATCACCCTGCAAATACAACAATAACCTGATGATTTTGATACTGTCAGTACCTCTGAACTTTACAGAGTACTTCTGCAAAGCAAACTTTCAATACAGACAGATTGCCTGAACAAACTCTTAAAATTCTAAAACATCACCTACCCTAGGGCTTAGGAGTAAAATTTTAAGTACTTCCTAAAACAGCTCAAATTAAACATTTGCTTTGTTTTTGATAAGATAACAATTTCTAAGTGATATGTACTAACCAACAACAGTAGGCTGCAAACTTTAAAGAAAAAGTTTAGAAACCAGTAATTGGGAATTAAAAATCATCTCATTACACACTGTTAGAACAATAACTTTAACTATGGAACTGACACATTAGCATTCATAACAACTCTCCTGTATCTCTATTGAGAGATATTATCCTATTTCAGTATCTTACCCTGAATGAGATAGACTCTAAAATATTTACTAGATAAAAGATAGATGGTAGTGACTGATGCTACAGTTTTATAGGAAAAGTTTCCTAATGATGTTAACAGAAGCAAATTATAATTTTCCTAAAACTAACCAATTTTCTTTATTCCTCCTCCCCTCCCTTTTTTTTGTGCCATTTTTATGGCTAAATAGCTCTAAGCAAAAACCAATTTACATCTTCACAGTGCAAAATACAGTGAAGTAAAGACAAAATGTGGATGTTTATACATGGTCAGCAGATTATTTCCATTTTCCTTAAGTGTCTAAAGCCCAACAACATGAAACAATGCTTTGAAAATGGGAAATCAACTCCTGAGGGACAAACTGCAGAGGTGCCATTCCCATCCCCACCCATGGCACTACCTTCATCCTGAAAAAAGTGATGCTGGTCAGCAAATCCACCGTAGACTTCAGGTCCTGCAGCCGTTCCCGGCTGCTGGCTGGGAAGTTATTCTGTTGACAGAAAAGGGAAATCCTGTTGGAAAGCACAGTCAGATCCATGCAAGGCTTCGAACATGTGCTAAATAAGGAAACTGTCTTGGAAACATTTCCTGCTCAAGAAGCTTGCATCAGTCAAAACAATGCTCAATAAATAAAGCCCTTTTGCTGCAGGAGCTTATCTGCTTGCTTAATTAAACAGTTTCTCATACAAAAGTGAAGTCTGTGGATGCCAGGAGACTGACAGCCCTCGGCAGCAGGAAATCCCTCCTTGGATGGAGAAGGAGCAGGCTGGGAACAGCCTCACCCCTGGCAGCCCTGGCCTCTTGCCTGAAGTTGCTTGTGTGAGCCCTTTCCTTTCTGCATTCACTGCTTCTTTTTTTTTGGCTTCCCTTCTGAGACACTGAGAGGTGTGGTGTACTAAAAACCTCATCTCCAGAGAAATAAACCGGGCTGGGAAGGAAAAATGAGCATTGTTCCCTGTAAGAAGGTGGTGTAACCACTCAGGCCCCTGTAAGATCCTATCTGCCAAGATAACTATGTAACTACAGTGCCTCCTGTCCTCTAATGCACTTATTTTACATCCCCTGCCCACCACCCTGCTGTCCACAGCCATACACATCTTCCTCCGTCACTCTCTGGGTCCCACTGAAATTAGAAATCTTGTCCCTTCCAGAAGGGACACATATTTGCACATGTGTACACATGTATACATACACATGTAAATACATATCCTGAATGCAGCAAGCTTTGCTTCTTACATACCTCCCTTTCTGACCTCAGGCATTGCACCCCTTACTACATTCCCACTCTCTTCAAACTGTGTCCCTTAACTGCATTCGTGTTCCTCAGCGTGTTCTTACATCCAAGATGATTTGACTGGTTTCTCTGCAAGTACAACAGCAAAGGCAATCTTCACCTGAGTAGTCTTTTCAGATTTGTATGTTCAAAAATTATTAGATTATATTATTATTATAAGGGCAGGAGGGAACAAGTTTTCACATTTTACTGAGGACTTGCAGAAAAACAAACAGTCTCATGGCAGTACTAACTATTAGGGCAGTTCAGCTAACCACTGCAAACAATTTAATGCTCTCTGCAGTCATTTGTAGATGCTCATTCCAAGACAACTCTCCATTTAAAGTTAAGTTGCCCATGCATGGACTCCCTGGAACTCAGGGTATTTATCAAAATCAAAGACTTCCAAGGGTCAAGAGCTAGTTCAAACCACTGGATGAATGTAAAATGCCACCTCCTGTCTTGAAAGCTGCAAACTAACACTTTTTCTTCCAGAATTTAACTTGCCCTACAGGGGTCTGAAAACAATTAGTAAATGCTCTCAAACTCTTTCAGTCACTTCTCTAAATAAAAAGCCAATTAGAGATAACACCTGAATTATTTAAACTACACAACTCTTTCCTGGTTCTTTATGTAAGAGCTTGTTTGTTTGTGCACAGTTCAGTTGCATTAGCCACGAAAAAGCATCTTTCAATGAAGACCAAGCAAACAAAAAAGGCATCACTGCTCCAAATTACTATTGCCATGAATTCATAATTTTCCTTCTGCTACTTGGTGGATCAGTGCTCTATTTAGACCTTCCTTACTAGTAATGTAGCTTTAGAATAGCTCTTCACACTGTATTCCTTTTATCTGCTTTTGCATCTTGCCCCTTTTCCTTTTTGTTCTGTCTTCCTAATGCACTTCTCTTAGTCTGCTCGAGTTTTTCTCTTCTATATGTTTTTCTGTGTTTCATACAAATGCACTAACCAGAAGAGGATCTAGTTTAAAATAAATAAATAAAATCAAAGCTCACATTCTGCCACCATTGTGAAAAGTTTAAATGAATTAGTCACCAATTCAAATAATATAGCAAGGAAGTTAAGAGAAAGAAAAAAAAGTCACATGATAAGACTACATTGAGTCTGGAGAAGCAAAGAAAGAAAGCAGAGAGTTTATGAAGCCTCTTAGACTAATGCCAACATCTGAAACTCTTCACAGCATGTTGAAGTGGGGAAGATCTCAAATCTGAGAATACGTTTTGTAGACCCAGCTTTAGGGACAGTGATTTGAGTTCACCAAACCTAGAATAAGAGACCATATGACTGCAGGTCCTCTAAAGTATTTTGGTCACATTAGGGGAGAACAAGTCTGTTTTCCCTTTTCAGATGATACCTGAAGTACCTGATAAGAGTCATTCAAATCATTTAATCCAATCCAATTTACATTTCTGGCAGAGTATCAGACATGAGGACAGTTCACAGTCCTCAAACTATTTCAGAAGTCTTGGGGAAGTTATTAATGAAAGAAAAAAACATGGTCTAAGTTCTATCCATGAGGAAAATCAAATTGTGTATTTGAGCAACAAGTTTTTCAAGACAATTCATTAAGATACAAATGACACAAAAAATTAGAGACATAAGAGAAATCCAAATGGTGTGTTCTCCTCTGCCCGCCAGAATGGCTGAAAGGACTCTCTTTATTCCCACTCACCCTGTACATTGAGAGATCAATCCGAAGTGAATTATGAAGCTGGTCCAGAAGCTTCACAAATCGTTCTTTCTGTTGAGCAGAAAACACCAATAAACATCACATATCATCAATGTCCAATTGATGTTCAATGCAAGCAACGGGGTATCAGAGCAGGAGGAAGCAATATGGATAGATGGCATTGTGCAAACAATGTTTTCCTTTGATTCTTGGATTTACTGTTAAGCTGTAATTATTTCTGAAGTCTGTGGAATGTTAGAATTGTCAGAATTGTCAGAACACTCTGTTATCACTCTGAAGTAGAGGCAGAACAGAAACCCCTCTGATTTCTAGTATGCAATTTACACCAAACTTGTATTTAAGAGAAAATATTTATTTAGAGATGAATCAAGTACAGGCAGAAAAGGGTCTAATTCAGAGAAATGACACAGTTCCAAGGTGTTATCTGTTAGTTCAATGACAAGAATTACAGGCTTCTTGTGACATATCTACTTGAGATAAGGTTTCTCCACTGGATTCCCATTTGGCATTGTGAACACGTCCTCAATCTATTTATGAATTCTCAATCTGATGGGAAGCATGAGATATTCCAAACACTTTTTCAGCATACTCAATTTCACCACAAGTTATTAAAAAATTTTTTAACCATTAGGGAGATGGACATTTCTTGTGGTTCTGGGTTTTCTTTTTCCCTTAAAGCAGTTGCTATTTTTAAAAACAAAGTTCTGAAATTACCAGATCGCATGGTATATTTTACGAACAACATCAACAAAGAGAATTTAGTATTATTGTCTCATTCCATACCATCTGTGCTCCAGTGTAATGTGAACATAAAGAATAAACACCATAATGTAATACACTTATTGGTATCAAAGACGTGTGATGATGGTGACCATAAACCCATGTTCTTTGTCTAGTCTGAAAGAGTTTTACTGCTTCCAACTCCTTGCAGATTTCATGTTCTTTAAACAGAAGTTATTTATTGAAAGGAGGAAGCACCATAGGCAAATTACGGAAGCCCAACTGTAGCATTAACAAACATGCAAACATACCCCAAAATTGGAGGCTGAAAAGCGGTCCGAAGCAGACACGTTTGTGGAGGCAGTGGTGTGTGCATAATAAGCATTGATATTGGCAAGTAAGGTGCTCATCACAGCTGGCACACCTGGGCACATGTATTTAGAGGAGAGACACGCAAAATGCCTGCAAAAGGATAGTTCTGTAAGTCATTCTGGTCTCTTGTGTAGCTGGACTTGACTCTATCCCTTTAATAGACCCCCTTGTGATAGTGGGCACCATGAACAAATGTGAGTTGTGTTTCATCCCTTTATGTAGATCTCCACCATCTCAGAGGTTTTTTTCAGAGAGATTCCATTTAGACAACAGCTCAAAACAAGAGAAATCCCTTCACTACAGCCCTTTCCAGATCATAAACCAGCTTCCCAGCTCTTTGTTGCCAGCAGCTTGTGACTGGGGAGCTACCCTGGGTCCTGATGCCAATTCCTAGAACTAAGCCCGACACAAGGTAATCTATATCATTTGCTGTGGCTTGAGGCAGACATGGGTTCTGAGGTGACGTGAGGCAGCAGCAACTGGAAAGCATCAATGCCCAGAGGGACCACACACTGGTATTTCTGTGCTGCACTGATAGGTGATTCCTTATGGCTGACTCTTCCAGTCTGCAGGAAGCTTTCACACTCATTTGCTTTCTCCCATTCTCTCATTAAATGCACGGAACTTTCCTTCAGGAAATCTCAAAATTATGTCAGGAACAGCCAGGTTTGTGAAATTATTAAATAACCAAAGAAAATCTGTTAGACATAATGGGGGGAGTGGAGAAGTCAGAGTTCAAAAAATTATTATGGGACATGGCAAGCAAAGTTCATTTCAACAGGCAGGAGAGTTGAGCCATTTTAAAGCCAGAATCCTCAGAGATCCCAAATGAAATCTGGAAACTATTTTTCCAAATGTAGCTTTCTCCTTAAGGGATTCAAAGAATCAAAGCACAATTTGGGTTGGGGAGGGACCTTTAAAGGTCATCTTGTCTAACCTCTGCAGAGAACAGGAACATCTTCAATCAGAGTAGGTTGCTCAAAGTCCCTGACCTTGAACATTTCCAGAGATAAGACATCTACCATCTCTCTGGGCAACCTGTTCATCTAGTGTTTTACCACCCTCATTGTAAAAAATTTCTTCCTTTTATCTAGCCTAAATCTACCCTCTTCAAGTTTAAAATCATGTTTGTTACATGATACTTAAATACCAATTGGTCATTTAGGCACTTGGTAAATAAATATAACCACATAAAATGTCTTAGCTCAACTTTAAGAAGAGAAGGTGTGAGGAGTGAGGATCTAATCAATGTCTTGACTACTTAGCAGAGAGGGAAGGTTTCAATTATAGAATCAGTAAGGTTGGACAAGACCTCTGAGATCATGGAGTCCAGCCATTAATGAAGCACTACCATGTTCACCATTAAACCACATCCCTAAGTGCCACAGCCACACATTTTTGAACACTTCCAAGGATGGCGATTCCACCATTTCCCTGCTCAGCCAATTAGTGAGAAGACAGAGCCAGGCCAACTTCCTTTTAGAGGGAAGACTAAAAGACAGCCAGCAATACTCAGCAGCTACAGCATAGACAACTCAAAATATGATTTTCCAGTTTGAATTTCAACCAGGAATTTCTTCCCCAGAGTATTACAGCCTGACGCCAGGAGCTGAGAGAGGTAGTAGACCTTCATCCTTGGAAATTTTCCACATACTGACAGAGCCCTGAGCAGTCTGGTCTAACTTCCAGGTTAGTCCTGCTGTAAGTAGTGACTAGACCTCCAGAGAAACCTTCCAATTCTTTTCCACTTTGGCTTAAACCAACAGGCAGAAAAGCTGCTTGCAAGGTGACATAAGAACAGTTCATAACTCATCCAAGGACCCATAACCCAAAACTTTCAGCTTCTAATATGAAAAAGTTCACTTTTGTCTGGTATATTTTGTATTACATTTGAAATAAGAAATGAGCTAAGCACAGCACTACTAGTCTATAAGAAGAAGAATGATTAATCCCAAATCCAAGTAAAAATACAGTGACAAGGAAAAGGTTCTTTGAAGATGAAGAACTGCATTAGCCTAGCTCCAAAGAGGACAAGTCAGTGGCTCCATTACTCAAACTTTCTTATAAATGCCTTCAGCAGCACCTGGGAAATCGGTCACTTCAAAGGACTGTAACAATTGCTGCAACAGATGTGTAGGACAAATACTTTCACAAAACCTTATCCCTTCCCACTTCATCAGAAATCTTCAGTGGGAACCCTGAACAATATGTTTTTACCAGATGAGTTCTCAAATAAGGATTTTTGGGAGTCTTAAAACAGGAATGCCTTGGCCACCAATAATAATATGTAGTAATTTCCACTAGTGAAGCAGTGTTAATTTTAGAATTAGTTTTAAAGGTGTTCACATGAAGTGTTCAGATAGAAGCTTAATTCTAGCACGTTGTCAGACATTAATTTCTAGACTTAAAGGAAACTGGTGATTCAGAGACAGGCAGTCTCTCCCCGCTCACAGCAAGCCCCATAAGGAGCAGCTGTCACAGCCAAGCCTTCCATTACCAATACACTTCATCATCTAAATAGTAAAGAGTCATATCAATTAGTTGCACCAATTATCTGCACTGAAGACCACATGAAATAAATGCATCTTACGTCATGGCTTGGTATATTGATTCAATGCCATAACGCATTGCAAATTCATCCACGATCTCTTGAGCTGTCTCATCAAAATACACCTTCCATGCATCATCTCCTTTGGCATCAGGGATCTTCACCACCCCATTCCCTTGCACATCTGTGAGATGGTGAAAGAGGTTCTGAAAGACAAAACAGGAATAAGTTTGCATGTGTGGTTGCTGAAGCCTCTAAGCAAGATTCATGAAGAGCCTGGAACTCCTGAGGTGGTGGCACTAACACAAATTTCTTTGTTCTCCTTCTCTTTCTTTCCCCCTGCCCACCCTGTATTTTCTGCTTTGGCCATCTTATCCTCTTGAGTGCTCAAAGATGATTTTTCTGCATGCTTACCTATAACTATACCCAGCAGACATTACGAACATGCTTCAGTGTTCTGAAACCACACGCTAATTAGCTTCTTGAAACCTACACATTTCTGTCCTCAGAAAGAAATGCCTTAATATGGACAAGCTATTTAAACTAGCTGATGTTATAGCTCTGTGTCCACATTGTAATTAATATTATACAGCAGAAGAGTCCAAACAGGGGTTTTTCTTCTGAGGAGGATACACTTAAGATCACCCTTATCAACCAGACACTTGCGTTATTATTCATCATAACCTTTCACTTTATCGAACACTGCAAAAGTTTTCAGCTATCACTGCTGTGCAGAAATGGCACAATCAGCTCAGTGGGTTCTTCAGTAATCCTCAAATTCAAGTCACTTGCAGATTCATCAGCCTTTCAGACAACTGGCTCACTGCAGGAAGGGGTGCAAAAGCCTAATGGTCTCATTAGTAGCTAGAGGACTCTGCTTCATACTACTATTTTTCCTGATTAAATTATTCTTGCTGTAAATCATCTTTATTTTAGAATGCACAAGTGAAAGAAGGTTATACTTAAAAAGAGACCTGTTTGCAAAAAAATACAGCAGCAAGTGATCATGGATATTGAAAAAAAAAAACCAAACAAAAACAAAACAAAAAAAACCCCAGCAGCTTACCAAACTGCAGCCATCACTGAATTAAAAAACAAATATGTATTGAAGGACACAACACAGCCTACTAAAAGAAGCTTATTGATGTTAATTTAAGGTCTGTATCTGTCCTACAGACAGCTCCTTGGTAAGGCCAGAAGACACCACAGGGTTCATCCAGCCTGGCATCTGGATAAATATGCTGTTCCTGCTAATGAACAATCCACTCTGTGATACAAACATCCTTCTTGTCTATGGTGAATTTGCTTAAACCTCACTGGACTTCAGGATATTCCTGTGTATATGACTCTGACTATACTTCTTTATTCAGGCAGTTGGAGACTCACCCAGCCACCTGCCTTTTCTTTGACACAGACAGACTGGGCACTGTGCACCTCTCCAAGATAGTGTTTTTCCTTTAGTCCTTCCCTTAAGTCATCTTTGGGTTTCTCCCAGCTTCTGCAGCACTGCCTGCCCAGCTCAGTCCATTCTGACAGGTCAGTAACCAGTAACCTCAGCTGATATTCTGTTCCCCAACAGGACAGAACAGTTCTGTTTCCCCAGACAGATGTTCATAATTACACACAAGTGGAGCAGCATAAAATCAAAATTTAATCATAAAGCACTTTACTATGCTTCCTTTACAGAAACAGATACACGTGTTGAAAACATCACTCAAGAAATGTCAGAGGTTTCTCCGCATTGAACTTGTCTGGGGCTCACAGTGGAACCAATGCCTGATCTCTGCCTCAGAGTGCCACAGCTGTGACAGTGGGACAGTGAGCCAGCCAGCCCACAGCGTGGGGGAGTCAGCCTAAAGCTGCCTTTGCCTCTCTGACAAATGCAGGTCTGATGATTCAGTGTGCTGCCAGGCTTGCATAGCAGGGAAAAGAAAGCTCACCTAGAGAAAAGGGGCATATTCTAAGGAAATAAAGGTCACAAAATTGCTTCTTCAATAGTCAGAAGGAACATGGTGATGTTCCTTCTTCTTACCTCATGAAGGCAAGTGTATTGAATATGATATGGAGCCACTTTCTCCTCGCCTTTGATCTCCACACTGATTTGCAGACGAATAGCCCCGGACACTGCAGACTTATCTGTTCTTTTTTCTAGAAGAAAAAAAGTCAGGAATTACATGCATTGTTCCTCTTCAGAGCACAGGCATCTTGGGGTCACAACACTTGCAAAGAAACTTCTGGAAGCTTGGGCTGAGTCACCTCAGAGGAAAGTTTCTCTTTTCTTTTAAAACATTGAATACTAAGTAGACATCAGCAAAACAACTGCCATGATACACCCTCAATATGACACATCTAACTAGAACCATGTACATTTTTAGACATAAGAAGCCCTTCTGTCAGCAAATGTGCTACAAGGTCTTGGATTCAGACAGCTGAAAAGCACCACCAAGCACAGATTCTTTTCCTGAGAACAGGACTGAATGATGTGGAGTTCTTTTCCCTAATTTCACCATAGCCCTGAACTCCTGGGAATTGCTGTCTGCCGCTATCAAGTAGATTTTGGATCTCCTTCAATTATTACTGTGTCTGTCTACTCAGCACCTGGTTACTTGCTAGTACTCTTTACAGCAGTCACTGGGCAAGGTCTCAACAACTTGTCAGCCCAGTGCAGTGCAACAGATGGTTTTATAGTCTAGTAAAATGTTTGTGTTAGAACACAAAAATAAAAAGGACACAGGACATTATGCCTCAAGCACAGGTGGAATACAGTCCGGCTCCAAGCATTTCACCCATTAAACTTTTCAGTGCCTCACAGAGGGAACCTATCAGCCTTCCGACACACTATCCTCCTCTCCATTTTAACTGAGATCAGCTTTCGCAGCACCTCTGCGTCATGTGCCCCTTGAAACCATGTGGTTTCTTTTCCTTTCTTGCAAATTGTCCACATGCATCCAAGTGCTCCCAAACATCCCCAAAATAACATGTGATGCTTTCAGTCCCAAGGCACTGCTCACCAAGGTTGTACCACACATCCATTTCTCCGCTCAGAGTACGAACTTCAATGATTGTCTGCCCAAGGAAATCATCTGACTCGCGTTTCAGTCTCTGCTTGACACGAGACTTGATGTCATCATCTTCATCCCATACTCGCACCTTGATCCGGTCAGAGGAATTATGGCACTCGCTGCAAACAACAGAAAAGTAATTTTAAGAGTGTATAATGCACCCAACATTTATATGCTACACGCTTCACACTCCTCTTGACCCATTCATTCAGCATCAGAGGAATGTATTAGCAAAACAAAACAACGCTTAGTAATTTAAAAGCAGAGAGACTGATATGAACTACACAACAACCTTTTGGTGCACTCTAAATGCACCTGTGACATAGCAGATATTGCACTCCAGATGGAAGCTGAAGGATTGCCCTGCCCTGACCTCACCAACCAGCTTCACACTTAGCTGAGTGGCTGTGACTATCCTGCTCATCCTCACTCTTGGCAGCAGCTCCCAGACTTGGGAATTCTCTTCAGAGCTGTCCATGAAGCCCACAGAAACTTAGGGATAGCCAGGCTGGTAAATGCTCCAATATATCCCCAAAAAAATTAAGATAAGCATCTCACTGGTTTCAATAGCTCACTCCATCAATGACCTGTTCAGCTGTAGGTGCTAAAGGCTACTTGTCTTTATGCAGTATCTAGGACAGCACAATCAAGGCCTGTGACAAAAAAACCTTCATGCTGGTTTTTAAAAAAGAATAGATATCTCAGGTGGAGGTAGATCTAGTCATAAAGCAGTAGTGTATCAATGTACAGTACATTACAATCAAATGATACACTTATTGCCTGAGGAGAAAGGGTGGGGTACGGTAGTTACAACATTGGTATTTAATTACTAGAATTGATTCTGCCCATTATTCACAGCTTAGACTAGTACTTTGTGTTCTGGGCAGATCAATACAGACATTTCCATTAAGAAAGCAGTTTACTGTTTGATGAATCGGCACCCTCCAGTTTAATGCACAGGCAGAATATGCAGATTCTCCCTCTTTTTCAGGTATTCAGATACCTCTTGTAGATCCAAACAGGCTCTTGGATGTCAGAAGTGAGTAGAAGAACCATATTATAAGAGCTATGCTCATTTACAGGGCACGCAATAAAACAATTTGAATGTTCATATGAGACCATGACAAGGGTGATTACTCACGATAACCACTACAAATGTCTACCCTCAAGCAAATAAAACCTATGAAAACAGGCAACTGCTGCTGAAGGCCTGTTTTCCAGCCTTTTTAATATTAACATGCTGCATCTGTTGCTAGGCAACAGGGAGAAAGAAGAAATGGGACAGAAGAGATCTGCTAAGCCTGGTCAATAGGATCTGGCAGTGACTGCTATGAGCGTGCTTTCTACCAAGAAATCATTTGGCTCTTATTGCCATTACTGTGATTCAGGACAATGTTTACTAGATGTCCAGGCAGCTCCTACGGACTTTTCCAGTAGAGACTAATAGCTGGGAATTATATGGACAAAGTTAGAGGCAATGCCATGAAGTTCTGACCACAGACAGAGCACATCACTCCTCCCTGCCTTTCCTGTGCAATCAAATCTGTATTTAGAGTTCAGAAGAGGTTCGATGTTTGTCTCCTGCCTTTATTCTCACCTCCCTTTACTTCAAGAATGCCTTTCTTAATAAAACCATGCAGCAAAGTATCCACAAGAAGGGAATGCTTTTGGCCTTGCTGCTCTTTGTAGTACATACATATAGTCTGTGAGGATATTGTCATATTTACCAGCAACGCAGCATAAGCAAATGAAAGAAATGCTCTCTTCCTGACATGGTGTGGTAATGCACAGCCTTGTCAGTACTGTAGAAGCTCAGTGCTCAGAAAGGCATGGGTACCTAAAAACACACACTGGCACACGCTGCCATTTACGAAGCATCAGTAAGTTAAGTCCTGACTTCTTTAGACCTCACTTCCTGGTGTGACAGTTCTTTGTCAGGACGGCTTTGATCCTGTGTCTTTGCTACCAATGATTTTTCCTTAAGGAAAGCATTCACTGTTCAGGCCTAAATACAACTTAGGCAGTCCCACATGTATCATCCCACGCTCCCGAGGTGGCTGGCTATCATCCTCCACTTGACTACAGCAGCATAACTCAATGCTAAGTGCTACAGGAAACTTTCCAGTAGCAATAACTGAGCTGCTGAAGTTTCTATTTTACCACACCTTTCTCTGCTGTTTTTAAGAGACTGCTCAATTTGTTTTCTTTATGCTGGTCCAATGCCAGAGAATGAGCTTTATCACTTGTTCACAGCAGCTGAAAGCCTTGAGCTTGTGGCACACCATAAAGCATCTATGTCTGTAAGAACCAAGTCCTTGCTGTTGGTGAAGTAAGACAGTTGTGTCAAATCCAGTTCATTTTCCATAGAGCACCCCAAAACAGAACCATAAATACTGCAAGACTTTGGCATGCTGACTGGTAACAGGTTTTCTAACTAATCATACTGCTTCCAATTTGTCACAGCTTCACAATTTTATAAGGCTGTGGCTAACAAGCTCTTCAGCTAGAAGCTTTCCCCTTCATTAATACAAGAGCTGGCACAGTTCTCAAAATGTCTGCCCCACTTCTTGCTATGTTTTTATGAAACCTGATTTCACTGTGTGCACACATATGTCTGTCCAGCCTCCCACAGCCGAGCTTCCACAGCTTTCCCGAGAGGATGTAAAGGAAAAAACACTCTGTGACCCCACTGAAAGGAAAATTACCAAACACTTTCAGGTCCATCTCAGAATGCAAGAGACTGGAAACCATGTTTGCTATGCACATGGCTCAAAAACTGTCTCTTTCTTTTTTATCCATATTGTCTTGATGTTTACAGTGGTGCCACTTCTATATTTCAAGTTATCAAATGAAGAAATATTTTCCAGAAACAGCACATAAAATTTTTAAGGAAAGTTATAATCAAATAAATTGTGATTTTTATTTTTTTTCCATTGAGTTGGTCTGCCTGAAGCCAGTGGTTGCAGCTGAGTCTGGTTCTGCTACTTGCCCTTTATCCCACTCTCTACCTCCAACTCTTCTGCCACTTTGGTCTTACCCAGCAGCGAAGCCCCTGCACCCACACACACCCCCTGCACTGTCAATATTTGGGTCTCTTCCATGCCCAGTTAGCAACTGGGCTGAGGGGAAGCACGCGAGCACACGAAGCTGTAGTTAATTCTGTTCTGCACACACAGTGACATGCCCACACACACAGTAATTAGTATATTGGTGGCTAAACAGAACAAGCAACTGCTGAATTTACAGTATAGTTCCTCCCACAATGAAGTTAGTAATTTGCATCTTTCTAATCTAGCTCGAACTTCTGAAATAAAAAATTTTAAAAAAATAAAAAATAAAAAAAAACTGTAGAAAGTGATTCTTAGTTCTGAGGCCTCTGCCCATCTGTAAAGCTTGGACCAAAATGTGGAGAGTAAAAGAGAAGTGCTTAAAAACGACCAGAACACCATTTTTGAACCAATGATTGGTACTTTGAAACAAACAAATCCAATGCTTGTGCTGAATTTGTTAATTTGGCCTTGTAGAGCTGAAAGACTAAAAAAGACAAAACACAACAATTATGTTTAAGCAAGAACAGACAATGAAAGTGAAGGACAAGAGGAAGCAACAATATGCTGCAAACTTAAAAGTAGGTTCAAGCCCTGAATTAAATAATTTTAATGTATTTTATTATTAAAAAATAATTACAGTTCAGAAAGTCTAGGGAATATCTGTATTTCCATCTTCTGTGAGTAGTTTCCTTTCTGTGTCATGGATGATGCAGTTCTCAAGAAAGGCTTGTAAATTTTCACAGTACAGGGCAGTGGACATTTCAGACAATGACAGAGAAAGAGAAAAAGAAAGAAAGTGCAGAGCTGCTTGCAGAAATAATGGCTGAAAGTCCAAGAGGTGGGGAAATGCGCAGGAGAGAACATATCAGCAAGATGTTATGACCTGTGATCATTTTAGGAGGTCAGCTTTGCTTCTGTGGAGCAAAGCCTAAAAAGAAGACAAGCGATTTTTTTGAAAATGAGAAAGGGAGGAATATGTGTAGCAATCAGTATGAGAAGATCCAGTAAAAAGCTAAAACAACATATATAGAGAGAAGAAAAAAAGTTCTTTAGGGAAATGGTGTGGCTGAAAAAAACAGGATGATTTGGATGTGGTTCAAATTAAGTGCCATGACACAGCAGCTCTGTTGTGGCCAACCTCAGTGGGAATGGAAGGCAGAAAACTTCTCAGAATATGTTCATTTTTAAACAATGACAAGACTCCTCTACTGGGGAGAAGAAAGGACAGTGGAGAATACACCAAAGGCAAAATCAGAGCAGTAAGAGAATGAAGGAAAAATCCTTTGTACCTTAGAAGTTAAGCACGACAGCACAATAATATGCCCTGATTGCCAGTTGCTGCTAAGAACAAAGAAATGAGTTTTCTGTTCTTACTAGCATGAAGTTCTTTTCTTAGGGGAACAAGTACAATCATTTGCTGTTACCCAATGCTACAACACCGACTGAGAAATTAATGGTGCAGTTCTTACTACAAAGAGCAGAAAGTGATTCTGAGCATTACATCCTTAGCTACATTAACTCAGCTTTCCAACAGGTGCTTGCCACAAGACCTCAACTCTACGTTTATATTTAAGTCTTACACTGGTAACTTAGCAGGGAAACAAGTGGTGTTGTATCAGGTTGCCAGTTTGAGCACTATCTGCAGTACCTGAAGAATACAGAAAGCAAGAAAAACTGGATGGCCCCTGCCACACAGTGAAGGGCAGAGTTGCATTGACATTTATAAACTCCAAAGGGGAAGTCAAAATACAGCTCTGGAACAGTGACGTATAATCAGAGATAACTGAAAGATGCTGAGCTGACAACAGGTTCGGCATTTGAAAGGAAAACTGAGGAACCAAATAGAAGCTTTTGTGTGACAAGCCAATTGTCAGCTGAGCAATACCACCATTCCCAAAGGATTAACATGAGCGTGTATCATGTGGGCTTGGCATGTCCCAGTAAAATACCGGCTATCTGCTTGCAGGAGGCATTGCATTTGTTTTAACTCAATTATTCTTCTGCAGTGAGAAAGAATAAACATGCCTCTTGCAAACTGTTCAGTGACAATGTAGTGTGTTCCAGGCAATGATTTCACACCCACTATTCAAAGCATGAGACGCAGCTGTACTCTGACCATACAACTTCAAGGGGATATTACTGTAAAACGAACGAGTTTTGTACCCAGGCCAAGAAAAACAGCAACACCCTGTTTGAATACAGTAACTTGTAATGTTCATAGTCATTAAAGACAACAGTGTTCCCTGAATGAACACTACAGACCAGCAGCCTCCAAACAAGACAAGAGCCCTCCTTTTAAAGCTGAAACTCTGTCCTGTGGTCAAATTTATCCTCCTAAACATTATTTGCTATTGTAAACCAAGCAAATGGATGCTCAGCTTCAGCCTTTATGAAAAAAAGATTCCAGGAACCCTGCAATTTGTACTGACAGTCCAAAACATGACTAAATGGGGAATTACTGTCTTGTTCTAATTGCCCTGAATATAGCAAAAAGAGCTTCCCTCTAATATTACTGGACAGCTTCCTAAGGAAATTAGAGTTACACAGACTTGTTATGAAAGCTTCTACATTCCAACAAGTTTTGTGAAAAAATAACAGCTAGATGGAGAAGAGAAACCCATACCAGCTGCTGTCCCTGGAAAGCCTGCAGTCAGCTGGCTCTCATGTACCAATCCAGACAACTCAGAATCTGACTGCGGGCAGGACACTTGCTGTCTCCTGTCCAGGCAGAGTTAAAGGCAAGAGAAGAGAGCTGAGGGCACAGGGGAAAAATGCACATGGTAAATGGAGGAGGCCAGCTATAAGCTTGCTTATCATAACTAGATGCAAGAAATTGGGGTTCTCTGTAGAAGGGAATGGGATATAAAGCCAAGGGAAGTAGTGTGTATGCTCACAGAACAACATGTTTGTATTGCAGGAATGGCTGGAGTCCCTTATCAAGATTCATGCTGCTAGGCATCAGACACGCAGAGCTTCTGCGTCACGCCAGCAACACTTTGAACTTAGCAGAAAAATCAACACCTTGAATTTCAAAGGTCATCAAACTTCAATGAAATGTACAAAAATCTCTCCATAACAACAAATTTCCTAAAGCCAAAGATGCAAACATACAAAGAGATAATTTTCAGAAAGAAACAGGACCTGAAAATCACTTGCTCAGGCAACATTAATACACTGCAAGAACTGGTCATTAATCTAAGCAGATGCCTACAGTTACATAGGCTAGTAATGACCTAAATAGCACTTACAATGGAAACCCAAAGTGCTTTCAACCTTGTCTTTTCTAAAATATGGTTCTAAACCTGGACTTCCAAATTGGGTCAAGCCTACCACAACGTATTTTTTTTCCTGAGAATATATGGAAAAGGAACAAAGCCATTTTTAGGGAGAGGTATTTAAGTTAATATACTTTTCCATCCATCATTGTAACTAAGCACAAAAAAACCTATTTGAAATAGGCTACTGCAGCCTTAAAAATCTAAAACTTGTTTAAGCTGCTTTTAATAAACTTCACTGAGTCTATAGAAAGAAATATAGCACTCAATTGTACATAGTCTGCCTCAATTCATGCCATGGATTACAATAACAATGCTATAATTATAATGACTGATGCACACAGATTTCTGGCTCTGTATCCAACCTTTGAAAAGACACTGGAATTGTGTTCATATAAAGGCACTGGGCACTTAATGAACACCAGCTACAAACGAGACCACCAAACCAAAGAGAAAAGGAACAGCAATAGCTGACACACGCATTAGTAATTGACCTGACCTCTTCCTATTCACACATTGTCTCTGTTGAAATGTTAAATCATTTTCAACACCAAGCTTTACATATGTCTACTTCAAGGCTTACAATAACTAAGAGTACACCTTTTTCTCACTATAAGAAATTAATTTTATTCAAAGAATCAAAGACATCTCCCTGCCAAAGCTTTTAAAATTGACAATCTCTTGATTGTCCTGATGATCTCTTATAAAAAAGCTTGGTATGTAATGGGTATTTTTGGCTTGCATATGTTGAGTTAAATTTCCATTTCATTATGGGGCAGAAAATTTTAGAATTTTTTTAAAGAGTTGTAAGCTGCAAAAAGATCCATCATTTCAAAATAGATGAGTGCGAAGAAGACCAGTGCTGCACACACTTCTAAATGACTCCTCATCCAGCAGAAGATGAGCTTTGACACCTGCTAATGAAATGACACGCTGAATCCAGTATTGAATGTTCTCCTGCCATCAGTCTGGACGCTGTGATCATTCCCTTCATCTCCTCCTGCTATTCCAGGGAAACTAAGACAACACTTATACCACAGGCAAGACAGAAAGCATCATCAACTCTAAAGCCCAACAGCATGGTATCTGCTGAATCACAGACATGGCGATAAAGTCCAAACACTGGCACTGTTAAAACTGTGACATTTATCACGTTGTGCTATCTATCTTTAAACAGAGTATTTGTTGAAACTCCTAAAATTAGAAAGGAACACACTGCAAATACCATGGTAACTACTTTGCATGGTAAATCAAGGTCCTTAAGGCTCCCACACAGACTTACTGCTATTGTGACTAGAGTTATTCAAATGGCACCTAAGCATACTTACTACTTATCAAGCAGTAATGTTACCTTGGATTAAACTAAGAATAAAGCCAAGGGCTTATTTGCTCAAAATAGCACTAAGATTTTTCTGACATTAATGAGCAGCTCAAAACCTCTTAAAAAACAATTCTGTTTGTACTGTACATTGTAAAGACAAAGCTGGGCTGATATAAACCTGACTTTAAAACAGAAACAAATTGCACTTTGCAGAGAACAACCCCTAGGCAGCGTAGAAAAGAATAGGAAAGGAAAAAAAAGGAAGGAAGGAGGTGATACAATGAAAGAGCTTACACATTAAAGGAAATAACGATCTTTGAGGACAATAAGAGCAACCAGAATCTTCAGAAAATGCTTGCTGGATTTAATATCTCCACTTTGTTTTATAACACATTCAATGACAAATCGAGGGTATTGTTTATTTATTCAATAAAAGCAGAATTGAACAGTATATTCTGTGTGTAGCTGATATCTAAAGAATGGTGCCTCCAGTCTTTGCTTTCGATTCAGACATCAATACTTCGGTCATCTTGAAAACTCCTTCAAGAAACAATAACTCCCTCAAGTTACTGTTACATTGATTTTTCAAAACTGAGAGAAGAGATTGCTGGTGTCACAGACAATTGACAGCTAATTACCTTACACTTTGCTGGCCAACGCCAGTAACAGGTCACGGGAAGTTTGCTTAGCCTTTTACATACATTTTACCTTCATATTACACAGAATTTTGTCAGCCAGGAGCAATAGTCACTGACTTAAATATTTTTCTTTCTCTCTAGCATTCTCAAGAAACAGCAATACAAAAGAGTTTATAAGGCAGACAATTTGTATACACAAAAGGAAGATGGGATAAATAGGTATGCTCTACATATATTGTTAAAGATATGAACCCTACACACACACAATGCTGAGTGAAAATAGAACTATCCCAGATTACAGATGATGTGGGAATGCATTCTCACTGACAAGATAAAGCTGTCAAAACACAGACCGTACAAACAGGTAAAATGGGGGTGAGAATCTTTGTAAGAGCACTTACAAGTAAAACTTCTCTTCCCATACAGGGTTCAGATTCCCAAAAATCGTTTTTGTCCTCTTCTTTGTTTTACCCACTTGAACGGTTACATATGGATCACTGGACCCTGTCTTGTCTTTGGCCTGCAGACCCTGAGCACACACCACTGAAAGGAAAAGGGAAGGGTTACCACCACCATGCAACCAGAAGATGTGGCCAAACACCACGTGCAGCAGCACCTCATAATGGCCAGAGAAACAGGAATATCTTTCATGAGAACACTTCTGATGTGCCTCAGCTCCTGCTGAACTACAGTGCCTGCAGTAGGAGTATCTCCACCTGCTACCTCAATGTATACTGAGCAGGAGACACAGGTCAGAGGAGCCTTTCCTTTCTGTTCTCTCTACCTTCACATCAACTCTCTCTTACTTTAGGCTCCCACGAGAGACCAAGAGAACCCACGGCTCTCTAACTCACCAGTGATTGTGATCTTTGCTGACCATTTTGAGGTGCCATCAAGTACACTCTGCTTCACTGTCTTCATCTGCTGAGCATGTGTCATTTTGCTCTCACAAAACACATCTCTGATCAAGTCAAAGATCTCTGGCTTGTTCCGCTCCCGGATTTTCATACGATCTTTCATTGCCATGATGAAATTCTGGGTTCGGTCTTCAGCTCCATGCTTCGAGCTCTTCTCTGCTGCTCCTGTGCATCAGAAAGTATGCAAAGTTCATCAGAAACAAACACAAGATCACTTTTCACTGAATCTGGACAGCAGGATGAAAGCCACAAGTTACCATCCACATGATGGCACTTGCTATTGACTTTTACACTCAGTCCCCCCAGTTTCAACATACACATAGAGAATATGGACCATTGGGAGGTGGGAGGGGATAGTTCCTCTATAACCAGGAATCAGACTGCTCCCCTAACATGCTGATTTAATAGCCTTACTACTGAGGAAGACCAAGAAATGAGGTTCTTAGAGTAACAGCAGACATCAGCATGCCCTCTGTCCTCCTCACTTGGCATTCAATAAATAAATCTCTGCTTGGGCAAGTGGTAAGAAGAGGACATAGGACTCCATTAAAAATAGTATTTAGAAGCTTGTCTCAATGCCACACTTCAGCACTACAGAAGAGAAGTTTAGATGGCTCAACACTGTGAGCATTTCCTACCATTGTGTGCCACACAACTCCCTGTTCAGCAGCGAGTCACTGCAAATCTCTGTCTCATTCTGCCTGGAACCACCCTGTCTGGATCAGGCATCGAGCTGCAGACACACAGAGTGTCTCTTTGGATGCCACTCTATTTTATCAATTTATAAGGAGACAACTCAAATGATCAATTTCTAGAGTTGCACAGGTATTTTAACTACAAAAAATACCTATAAGGCAGCAAATTCAATAGTTAAAACCTTGGGCCATCATAGGCATGGGACACTAGTACAGTATCCAGCAGCTGGAAACACAAGAGCCAGGCACAGAGTCTGGAACAGGATAGGTATTCAGCTGGATGTGGAAAAAAAAGAAGCCTCTGGTCATTTGCATACCTCTTAGAAAATTTGAAAGTTTATAACATTATGAGATAAGACTACTCCCACAGCTGCTTCCTACTCAATTTTGACAACCACTTTTACTGTCAAAATTTAAAGACTGACTATTGTGTCAGATTTGAGACATGCATTAATGAAAGCATTGACATGAGCTAACAGCAGATAACCCAGGTGTGAAATGAAAAACAAGAACACAGGATTGCACACAGTCTCTCTACACACTGTTTCCAGCAATTTCAAGTTATGACCTTAAACCAGAGTAAGTTAAAA
This sequence comes from Formicarius rufipectus, assembly GCA_013399695.1. NCBI lineage: Eukaryota > Metazoa > Chordata > Aves > Passeriformes > Formicariidae > Formicarius > Formicarius rufipectus. The sequence goes on along the minus strand of VXAU01000975.1, from coordinate 1,278,519 downwards.
CAGCACAAAAGTCTTGTGAACACATTCAATCACAACCTTCCTGTTCAATGTAATGTGTTTTTGCTTGTTTTTCTTCTCCAGGATAGTTTAATTAAAGCAAGTTTAGACTTAGAAAAAATATGTTTATTCAGGGATTCACCAAATATTACATCACCTTAAAAATAAGTATTAAAGCAGGTGGAAGTGTGTGCAATGGGAGTCATCAATCACAAAGAAACAAAAAATTGTTTTCTTCCAGAAGAAGTGGGCAAATACAATATCTGGAGCAGTTTTAGTAAGTTTTGCATATGAAACTGTTTCAGCAAGTACTGACTAAATATGAAATTTACACTCAAAATAATACACAACCTCTTTAGCAGGTTCAACAGAGTGGCCAGTGACTAGTGCTGCCTGAAGACACCCATGTCTAGGGCCTTCCCTCTAACACCTTTCACCAGGTAAGGAAACAAAACTCTATTATAATTTCTGTCATCCACACCAAAGAGAATACAAACACAGTTTGGGACAAACTCTGACCACTGAAGTGTCAGAAGTTCATTAAGGACACTGCATAACAAGGCATGCTATTAAGGATCTGGTTGTAAAAAAAGCCATAATTTTACATTACCTGAGTATTTTTTCATTTTTCTTGCTAGAGGCTTGATGTTCATTATTTAATATAGTACAATAAAATGTACATGCCCCAGAGTTTTCTGTTGTTGGCTAAAGATGAAATGAAATCAAAATACTGGAATTAATTATGCAGTCCCTGCTATTTCTACTCACCGGTGATGAACCTAACATTTAGTAAAGGAATATGAAACCAAAATGATACCAGGGGCTATACTTTGAACTTCATATAAGAAGTGCTATTCAGTTTTAACAGAACTAGGTCTTGGGATGGAGGTAGGCTCTATATTGTAAATGCAGAGCTTCAGAAAATTACTGGGAAATCAGGAAAGGTCAAACCGAACAATTTGCCTTTCCCAGCTGGAATTCTGAGATCTGCCATGATCCAAAAAAAACAGCTCTGCCCTGACCTTTCTGACTTAAGGAAATTCAGAACTGCATTCAAACATTAAGAGCTTATGTTATGCATGAGAGGAATGCTCCATTTCAGAATGACTTTCTAAATAAATTACTAGCCAGGCAGCTTGTGGGGTGGCATGGTCTGCAACCGTGCCTTAATGCAAACACTCTAGAAGCACCAGATGATTCTTTAGAATGCAAACCTGGGCAAATGATGGAATTCTAGTTTAAAAATATGATTACCATCCTCACAACCTGCAGAGACCTTACACAGTGGATTTATCCCTCTGCAAGCCTAACAGCCATTCAGGGCACCTTGGGCTGCAGGACATGTAAGCCATATCACAGAGACCCCTAGAACCCTCCCTCTTCTCACTTCTAAGGCTTAGCTCTGCCTTCTGAATTCAGAGGAAACCCCTCATCTTCATCCATGCTGTTTCCCCACTCTGCCCAAATAATTTGCCCAGATATGGGAGCTCCATTATTACTCCCCTGGTCTCTCTCTCCCTGCAGAGGTTGCACTTGAACTGCACCAGAAAAGCCAGAATCAGATAGACACCTTATTTAAGAATATGGACTAATGAAGAAGAGATAATGACTGTTCTGCTGTCTCAATGACACACTCTTTGTTAATTTTAACATCTGCTTCTTGGTACAAAACCAAGAGAATTTCCAAAACAACCATTGGGGGACTAATTAACTCTGATGTGTCTGTTCTGAATGCAAAACATGTCACTATACTGAATGGCAGAGGATGTTTTTCTGGGATTGTTTCTTTGAGCTGCAAAGAGGATTTTGGCCAGTGGCTCAGCTTTCCAAGTCCTGTGAATGGCAACTGAAAGGCATCAGAATATACAAGTACTGTGTACAGTATTACGGGAATGTTCCAAGCTTTCTTTCTCTCTTCCTTTCTAGGACTGAATTATGAGTGAATTTATGACTGGAAACAGAAAGCAAATATGTCTATATTGGGAATTGTATTGATACAGCTATTAGTAAACCACCAGTGCTGCTATTCTATGCTTTAACAAGAAAAAGTCAAGAAAGCAACACTGGCAGGATAGAAGGCAGCTGTTCAGTAGGCGGATAATGCTTAGAAATTATATATTCCTGAAACTTAAAATAGATATTCAAGTTTCAAATAAAGGTATCCCTTCCTCCCTCTGTGCAAATATTTTCCTACACAGAACTCTGGGAGCAAACAAATGTTCATCACCATGATGTCTAACCATCATTCAACCCAGAAGGCAAGATGATTATCACAAGAGTGACTTAATCAGTCTCACTAACAGTCCCGTCTCTCTGACCCAGTCTCAGGACTGCAGTCTCTGAATTCAGAGTACAACACACACACACATTTCTCGTCCAAGAAGCAACAAACACACCTCCCTTCCAGTCCTGAGTTTAAAAAGCCCTGAACAACTCCAAAGATGAACCAACAACCCAGAAGCCAAAACAGTACAAAAGCAGGGCATTCAGTAATGCAGCCCTGAGGACTCACGAGAAGGTCTCCAAGGTTTGTTGTTCCAGCACACCATAAAGAAGCACTAACAAAGACACATGGTTAACTACAGACCTCGTGTTCAATAGCAGTTTGAAGCTTGAGAACTCATTTCCTCATTTTCAAGATCTCCAGAGGATCAGATTCTGTTATCCCAAGACAGTGTCTTTTCTCAGGTTTAACTGTAATGTACTGAGGACTAGACTAGTATCACTATAAAAAAAACCAAGACACAATTACAGACACAGATAGCTATAGTTTTTCAAGAGCTACCCCTGAACTGTACAGGCCTCTTTTGCTAGGATCTTGCTAGCAAAGTATCCTTCCTTTCCATGCCCTTCATAATTACCTCTATGCACTTGGCCCTTGGTATCCTACATATCCATCCTCAAATTTACTCTTCCTTCAATACCAACATTGCCCAACCTACTGTAATTTAATTAGTTCTACACCACTGCTCAAGGCAAGAGATAAAAGCTCTTTTTCCAAAAGCTCTGCATGCTATGGGGATGATAAAGATCATCCCTTCATTCATTTTCAGCCAAGTAAGACAGAAAATTACCCATGTAGCAGATATTTCAACTACTTCCAAAAGTATCAGAAGGTTAAAAAGAGAGTATGTCCCTTGAGCAGTATTTATGAGCTTATGATAAAAAGGTAAGCATCCTATCATCAGAATAATAACTTCTGAGTACCTACAACACTATAAACCAGGTGGCAGCAGTACACATGCCACAACTGATTCCAGTTCACTGCACTTCAGACATCACCAGTTCATGGAACAGCCCTGCTGAACCAATCTGCAAAAGGGTGTTGATGCAAATTGCAACAAAACACTGCTGAATCTGAGTATTTAATCAGTTCAGTCCCACATGTTTGCTTAGTGTATCAGATACTCCATTTCTTAAAAACATAGAGTAAGAAAAGAACCCTCAGAAGAAATAACCAAACTTAATACTAATGGACTTGGGGAAAGAGATTTTTTTATTTCCCCCAGAAAGATACAAAGGAAAGACTGATAAATAGCATGTCCTGATTCTAAGGAATAAACCCCCATGTGTCTACCAAAATCTTAAGACACAGACAATGACCAGCCTGAAAATTACTCCAATGCAACATTTTCTGGAAGACTTACATAGATTGAAGTGAAGATATATCCTGAGGCATCAAGGTGTAATCAATAGAATTGTATTTGCTACCAGTCTGAAAATTCATTTTACTCCATTGCAACATTTTCTGGAAGCCTTAAATAGACTTAAGTGAGGATATGTCCTGAGAATATTTTGGGTTTTTTGTCAACAGCAACAATAAAGTGTCTGTTAGGAAAAAAATCCCTCCTGAGTTCAGTAAACAAGAAAGTTCAGTCTTGAATTTACTGGATCTCTAAACTGCTGTTTGTCCACCAGAACTTGTATCTCACTCCTCAAGCACAGACTATGTTCTTCAAACATATATTAAAAAAAAAATTAATCTCTCCATTTCCTTCTGGCTTGTTGGGTTCCAGTTAGAAGGATTTTAGCATGAACATGCTGAAGCAAAGAACACAGTTGCCTCAAGATGACTCTTAATAGACTTCTGGTGATGATAACAATTATTTTTCCATTCCAGAAGCACATTCATATATTGACTCCACCATTTTCTTCATCGCTAGCACTAACCTCTACCTTCTTTGTCTTTTAATTACACAATTACCATCTTCAGTTTCCTTTACATCTCACTCTCAGCTAATGACACCCCCTGCACTCCCAGTGGATAACCCTGCAGACTCTGGTTCACAGTCTCTCTATTTTCCTTGATCTGATGCTGGACAGATATAACTCAGTAAATAAAATTTTTGCTTGGCTGGGTTTTACCTTTCTACATGCTTCACACGTTTGAAGCCCAGTGTATTCTCAGTTGTTTCCTCACTGTATCTGTAATTCTGCACAATGAAGTATCTTGAGTTTACATTTTGAAATAAAATGTGAAAACATCCACAGCTCTGAATAAAATAACCAGTTCTTAATGTTCTGCCAAATATGAAAAGTAGAGTGATTTCCAGTTGTTTCTTCTTTTCCATGGAAAAACGCAGACTATCATCACCACCACATCCCACAGCACTGCATAAGCTTATGTAATTACAACTGGAGATTAGAAAACCTTCCCCCATGATCATTCTTCAGAGCCTGTTTCAGACATTCCCTGTTCTCAGAGCATCTGAATCACTAAAGTTGTCTTCTGCTTCCACCTTTAATTTTCTTACAGCAAATTTAGGCCCATTTTTTCTTATGTAAGCAGTAAGCTTAAACAAATCATCTTTCTCCCCTCTGTTTACCTCCCTCTTCCCCAACATGGTGCCAGCATAAACAGGTTCAAACAAGGATTAAACCAATTCACAGAGCCATCACTGCCAGCTATAAAATAACATCTACTGCTCAGAAAGGCTTTAAGGCATGGATATCTGTAGGCTGTAAGAGTAAGCAAGAGTCATAGCAGGTGTCCTACATGCATGTCTTACACCTCTTTGGGCTCCATAACATCCCTTCAGAAACATTCTAACAGGACAGACCTAGGATGGCTATTACTACTTTTTTGAAACAGCATGATTCCTCTTCTCCCGTCCCACACTGCCAAGCCTCTCTTTTGAAAGATTAACAAATTCATACCATACTCTCTCAGACATTCTCATATTTTTCCCATCACCACTGAACTCTCTGTAGTACCAATCCCAGTCTGAAGTCTGCCTTCTTGAATGTGAATAGCTACAACTTTTCTCCATGGGAAAACATTTCCTCTTCATTACTAATTCTTAAAATTTTTCCCTATTGTTTTTGACTTCATGACCTCTGCTCTGTTCAACAGAGCCTGTTTCCTTGCTGATGCAAATCTAATTTTCCTCTGTTCTCCACAGCATTTTCTCCATGCTGAGATATCACAGCTCCCTTGCAACATTACAACATGGTGGGTATGCCTTAGATTGCGTCAGAAAACTGTGTTGTGACTGAATTACATTCTCCTGGATCAAACCACCCCAGCTCTTTGCTTAGTCACAGAAAGGTCACAGCATGCCAAGGTGACAATGATGCAACAGTTCTAATGCTATAAACTCACCCTGCAACTCACCAAGACAAATCTAGAAACACTGAGCAACTGAGAGACAGCTATCATTATGTCATTATAATATATGTGTTAAAAATAGGTCCCTGGTCCTAACTATGACACATTTAAGACTCTGCACACATCAAAAATACCAGTATAAACAACATCTTTTTGGGGTGTTAAGAAAGGCCATAAGAAAAAAAGTGATCTATGATGCACTGGTATCCCCTGCTGGATCATCCAGCCTGGCTTTCCCAAACAACTCCAGCTGGAGGCAGATACCAGATTTAACTTTTACATTCCTATAATCACTCACAGGCATTTGCAATCAGTCTGTTTATACTTCAGAAACTTTTCTGATTCCTTAGACTTAGTCCATCAAGCTGCAATGACAAGAAAAGCAGGAGTGAACAGAAACAGCCCCACCTTCCTACTCAAGATTTAACACATATGGCAGAAATTTCTATTCCATTTAGACCAAGAAATTTTGCTCTCAAGCAGGAATATAAATTTGAGACCAAATTAAGAAACAGTTTTACAAGCAAACAAAAATAACGGGACCAAGGCAGATGACTAAATGAATACTTTTTTTCTCTTTTTTTCTTTAATCAAATGCCTTCTAAACTTCATTGTTTATGTAAGGTCTCATTTATTCTGCAAAGTCACAGAGCTCCTTGAAGAGATGTCTTAGCTCTTTCACACTGCAGAAATAAAAACCCCAACAAAATATACAGGAATGTTAGTAAAAAGGTGAAACACTGCCCATAAACACAAACAATACCTTTGCATCTGACCCACCATCTCTGCTGACTCAGCCCCAAGCCTCTAAAGTAATTCAGCCATGAGGACTTATTGCTAAAAAGACAAAACAACTTCCCAATCTGTCCTTTAAGCAGAGAATCCAAGATTAGTCATGGAGTCTATCCCCTAACCAGGAACCCAGTGCTGCTATGAAGAGCTTAGAACAGTGATACAGGCTGAGAGCTGTAACAAGCAACCTGATTGGGATACCAGGGCAGGGGGGACAGAACAAAGGTCGGAATATTCAGGCTCACACCCTATTCAACCAGTCCACTGCCTCTCCTCTATGCAGGCTATGTTAGCCAATATGCCACCTGAGCTGACACAAAGAGACTAAGCAAAACAAACAAACAAAAACAACAACTAGATATGAAAGACTCAAAAATAAGATTTTCTTTTAAAGCACATAGAACACATTGATACAAAGTTCTTATGCCTCAGTGGAGCTGTCTGTGTCCACAGGGTGAAGGGGGTAGGCTTAGCCCAATGGCACTTCTCCAGAAAATACACAGTCACTTTATTAACTACAGCTTCCCTGATCACTAAGATACCATCAACACATTTAGGAAAGCTCTTGTAACACTTTTGGAACAGCCACACTCCACTGGACATTACTCACTCTGTAAGCAGTCAGCGTTGAGCAAGTCTTGGCACTTCTCATGGCACTTGACTCCACATTCCCCGCAGCGCATTCCCTGCCGTGCAATACCCCACAGCAGCCCCTCACATTCATAGCAGTAGGTAGGAGTTGTGGCTGTCCACACTTCAAAGTTGTGTGGGGTCGTACAAGAGATGGGGTAAATTAAGGCTTGCAAGGTCTTCTTATAGACATGAGATTTCTGAAAGGCAAGAGCACAACACGTAAACCCACATCCAGGAAGGTGACTGAGTCTGTTTTTGCTGATTAACATGTGAGTTTCAAATTAAAATGCATGGGCAGTGTAATAAATCTACACATTTGAGGTAGACAAATTTATCAAACTTTTATAAGAGATGTCAGAAGATAGGCACCTTTGTGCTCCCAAGTATCTTTCCTCAGGTATTTAAAACTGCGGCAGAGGTTTAAAGACAAGAATTAAGGTTTATGGGAGAAGAATATCTTGCATAAAGCAAGTTTCACACACTGTCCTCCATGGCGGACCACACAGAAGAAAATGGTGAGATTACTGAATTTGAAAAGTGTTTGGACAAGGCTCCCAAGCCTGTGGTGTTGAGTCTTGGGGTGTTCTGTGCAGGGCCAGGAGTCGGACTCGATGATCCTGATGGGTCCGTTGAAACTCAGCATATTCCGTGATTCTATGAGTCTACATTGTTCAGAATTATACTGATACATTTAATGTTATTTTTTGCATGTTTAGTTTCTTTAAATAAAAAATACAGGAAGCTTTGTATCTACATTTCTAGATGGCTCTGAATCCCAGAGAGATAAATCCCTTTAATTTGCTTACTAAAAGTTAACAGAAACCAAGCAACTATCACACTTACCAGTTCTTCATCTTTGAGAGATGTTCTAGTGGCCATTGCTGAGGTAATTCCGGCTTTCCGGGACTGAACCAGTGACTAAGAAGGAGGAAAGTTTGTTATTCACCATCAATATTTAGAAATGCAATGGCACTACATACTCAGAGCTGTGAGCAAGGAGACTTGTCATGACAGATACCAAACCAGTAGTCTATTGCATTCAAGTCAGTTTCTTAAATAACAGGTCACATCTCAGAAGAGTGAAATGTATATTCTGAAAGGTCTCCAACTTGTTTCCATCTGCCCAGAACCAGTCCCACTCTAGTAAATTTTTATTTGTTTCTCTGGTAAGAACTGTTCCCATCTTCTCTCCTATGTTCTGGTTGCAATAACTCTTATATTGCCTAAGGTCAGTACAGAGGACTCACTTTTCTTTTTTTAACTTCATTCATATCCAAAAGAAGATTATTTCATCAGTTTTACAACATACATCAAACCCCCAAAATACAACAGTAAAAGGGTTACAAATAACCAGGACTAAAAAAAAAAATGGGAGTGGGTCGGGAGCAGAGGTTTGAATGTGCTGGTGTATCACATTCATTGGCCATCACTGAACACAATGAACTGAATTTTTCCCTCAAAGAACTGCCTTTCACATCTCCCCTGACACTGCTCTGCAGTTGTGGACAGCACAGGGCAGTGCCTTTGCAGCACCTCACAGTGGCATACACAGGATTTCTGCAGCAAGCCACTCTAGTTAGATGAAGGCAGAGAAGGAAATTAAAGGTAGCAGCATTTGCTTTAAAATCTGTACCAGAAGCCTCCATTTATGCTGTGCTTTATGGTGTTTGAAGAGAGATTGGAAAAGTTCATTCCCCCAGTGATGGAGCAGGACAGAGTGCTGGATGCACATGCACTGCAATACTGCAGGTTCAAAACAAAAAGCAAAGAGCTGGAGGGAAAATAAGGTATAACAATTTTTATTTTTTTTTTTGTGAAGACTCGATAGTTTTTAGCTTCACTTACCATGGCCTGTGAAGAGAGAGAATGAAAGCATTCAAGGGAAGTAACACAAGTTAATGCCATTATTGCAAAGATTTAAGATACAAGCAGTTAGCTAGACTCATAGTAAGTTTCCCATGCATAAGCTAGCAGAGAAAATTGCATGCATCTTCTCACATGAGTTACAGGATACAGAAACTTTGGTCTTTCAGCTGTTACAGCATTTCTCCCAAGTATGAAATCACTACGTGTACTGAATACAGCCAACAGAAAACCATTTGTCCTGCAGAAGCCTTATTTCACCATATCATACAAGCATATGAAACTTGTCCTCATTACTCGCTTGGTTCTCCTGCTTCCTTAGTGCAGAAGCCTACTGGCAATATTGCAAATAGCTTTTAAAATCCAAGCACATATGCTCATTTATCCATTCTCTGAAATTCCAACCTTCTGGTGAGTTGCCAAATCCGACATGGACATTATAACTTTCCCTAAGTTTTGTGATTTTTACGAAAATGCTTAAAAATAATGCAGGCCTAAAACTAGTATAATAAGCCAAATATTATTTGTAGAATAACAAGGAAAAAGAACATGAAATACCTTAATTCTGTCAAATTAATGAAACTGTCTACAAAACTGTAGCTCGTTCTTACAGAGATTTTTTTCAATGACAACTCCTAACCCTTTAGTATAAGAATGAATCCACATACTGAAAAAGTAAAGCCAGCTGCACTAATGGCTGTGTGGCAAAAGAGAAACAAACAAATCTCTTACCAGATCACTGACAAGTGGAATTGGCTTTTTTTTGCGTAGATCAGGCATGCTATCGATGCCATAGAGACCACCTGCAGGCCTGGAAATTCAGGAGGGAAGGAAAAAAAAATTAATTTAGGTTGGGAGGGGCAAAGAAAGGGATACTGGAGGAAGAAAAATCAGTCAAAAGATTATACTTAAGTGTAAGGTTAATGCTAAAAACAATTCAGTGTTTATCTCCTTCACATGCAACAATCCAGACAGTCCTTCCTGGTGTTGGTGGTTAGGAGGGAGCATGTCAAAGAGGATCAGCCTGGTGGCAGGATGCTGCTACCCATCTTTTGATTCCAGGCTACAACATACTTAATCCTGGCCCTTGAGGTCCATATAATTAAGAGGAAAAACCGGACATCTGAGGAGAAAGGAGAATATTTTTATTTCTACAAAAGAGACCATTTGTAGCATTCATTTCAAGCCATGTACACAGCAATGGAGCAAAAGAGACATTACTCCAGCAACAGGCAGAGTCTGATGAAATCAAACTCTAACCTGCATCCGTCACAACAAGATCAGCCTGGATAATTATATCTGGAACCTGACCTTCACTGGTAACACCACATGGATTTAACCCTGTACTTGAAGCAGGTCTATTAATTCAGCTTGAAGGCACCCAGTAAATGCATCCATCTATAAGGACTTTAGACACTGCTTTTTGGTAATGCTGGAAACTGAACACACACTGCTGTGACTCCATGCAATGAACACCCAGCCCAACAGGCAAAACCCAGAGCCCCTTGCACTGTCCTCTCACCTTCCGCATCTCCACGCTGCTCTCATGCCTTGCTAACATTAAGAATATGGTTCCTGAGGCCTTTTTCTTGACTACACAGACTGTATAGGAACCCTCTGCCGCTCCATCCTTAGCCATTAATTTTCACCCCATAATGTGCTGGCTCACACCTTTTAGCATCTGTATGATAAACTGGATGGCACTTTCAACCTGCTTGTTTTGCTGATTCGGTACACCTGACCCAGACAAAATGCTTTAGGACACCACAATTACACCAGAAAGGAGTATAAGACAGTTCTTACTGCAATAAAACCCACACATAAAGCTACCCTTCCTAACAATGCAGGAAAACAAACTGCCACTACAAATTTGTGTATGCCATGAAAATTGGGCAGCTGATAAATGGCAAGAAGAGACTTGCACTCCTAAGAAAGCAAGACCTACTGAAGTCCACTTAAATAAAGACAGAAGTGAAAAATTAAAAAAAAAAACACAATAAAAAAACCAACTAACCAACCAAAAACACAAAACACCCCAAAACAAAAACAAAACAAAAAAACCCCAAAAACAAAACAACACCAAAACAACAAAAAAACAACCAAACAAACAAAAACAAACAAACAAACAAACAAAAATAAAATTCAGGGTAATCAAGCCTACATAACAGCAGGCCACGCTCGAGGATGGATGAGGATGTCACGACACAGCCCAGCACATGGCTGTGTTGAAGAGGAAAACAGCTTCTTATCACAGAAACATGGTAAGAAATGCAAAAGTACAATTGACCCTTTTGATGGGGCGTGGGAGGGTGGCATGCCTGAGGCAGGGCTGAGCTGACAGCTGCTGCTGGCCCTGAAGGAGTCTGGAGGGAAGGTGAGCAGTCACCTGTAGTTGCTCAAACTGTGTCAGCTCCACATGCAGGAGGAGTCACATTTGCACAGCCCCTCTATGCTCCTGACAGAGCATCTGCAGCCACTGGGAATGGGAGGCAGACTCCGACAGGAGAGAGGTATTTCAACAGCAAACTATTGAAATATTTTGCAAGGATGAGAACAGTTCTCCCAACACTGGAAATCCTCACAGCAAAACGACGCTGTGTTTTAACTGGAGGCTGTCCTCGTTTAAAACAGAGAATTACAGAAAAATTTTAACCCAGGTTACATTGCAATGATCTCTTCTAACTTATTACAGAAAAATCTCTACTACATCAAAAAATAAGAAATACCAGTATAAAGTGTTTATATTTTCAGAAATATTACTGCCAGATTTACTGGGATTGAACATGGAAATTTGTCTGCTGCCCTAATGTTACAATCCCTAAAAGACGTCTCATGGAAAACTACCCAGATAATGCCAAGAATCAGGCAATTACTTAAGCCCGAAGAGAGCTTATTGATAGGGTGGGTGTTGTTGGAATACAAAAGTGCTTGGCAACAAAGGAGTTAACAAGAATGTTGAGGAGACCTTGGGAGAACCCTGAATGGACATCTCTTGACAGATAAAAGGCTGCAAAACTGTCGCCTCCCTGTCTCCAATATGTATGAAGCTGCCTCAGCTTAGGGGATACACCCTGAGCCTAGATGAGGACTCCACTGTGTTTCTAATATGTGTGCATTACCATATGCCTCTCCATAGTTAATAGTGTCTTATCTCCTGGTTATGACATCGCCTCCCAATCTTATCCCCTACTTGTAATATTCCACCCATGCTTAGCATTAAGTCGAACCCTGGGATGAATATTCATTTACTGAGCATATATATATTGTGTGTTATAGTTTCAATAAAGTTGTTCTCGCTTGCATTCCCCATCAAGCGGGGACCGTTTTAGGTTTTGACCGCCACAGGTGGGGTCATGGATTTGTGTCAAATCACTTGCAATATGAAAGGTTATACAAAATAGAATAGGAGAGTCTATAAGATGAAAAGATGCAACAAAATTGTCACAAGTAATAATTTAGAGTCAATGCTCCTGCAAAGAGTCACTTGCACAGTTGGGAATTTACATTTCTTTTCTACACAATTTCTAAGTT
>VXAU01000975.1:1248248-1266071 GCA_013399695.1 Formicarius rufipectus | reverse complement strand
GGTTTTTTGGGGTTTTGTTTGTTTGTTTGTTTTTGTTTGTTTGTTTTGTTTTGTTTTTCCTAATTCAGTTGAAAGGGAACTGTGATATTCTAATATTTCCCAGGAAAGAAAAAGCATCAAAATTGCATGGTTTATAACTTCAAGATGAGCCTATACAAATTACTGTGCTTGAAAAACATGGCTAGTTACAACTTGGTTTCTTGAAAAGTATTTTTGATTGATGGTGGTTTAGAAGAGAACCAGTGGTAAGCCATGACAACAAACATATTTCAAAGGTGCTTGTACTTGTCACTGAAGAGAAGTGTCCCAGTACTCAGATAACCTGCTTTTAACTTGTTAATATACATTATAAATAAATTCAGCAACAATTCTTAATTTTCAAAAGTGTTGTGCTTCTAGCTATCTCAGTCTCTCTATTCAAGCACAAATGCTACCTTGCTTTATAAAATTAGAATGTTTGCACTGAGAAAAGAACTCACAGTGCCTCAAACGTAGCTTTATATGTAGCAAGGTAACTCTTCTCTGCAGTAAAAGGAATACTTACAGCATTATTATGAAGAGCTGTACTGAGGAGTGAATAGAACTTCCGTATGAGAAGATTTGCGCTAATAAATAAAATACATAGATAATACACCCAGAGACTGATCCATAATACCAATTGTACCTTTTTTTCCAAATGATCTCCCCAAAGCCAGTGATTACAGACAGGGAGCTACTGTTGCATTATTCTAAATGTGAAAGTATCTGGAAGAAGCATGTATTCATCTTTTAATACAAGCTTTATCACACAGAAGTTTCCATTAAATCTTTAAAATTTAAGCAAGCAAAAGTGGTTTGCAATGACAGAAGATGAGTATTTCCTTCAAAGGACACGACTACTCTTCATATTGAAAGAACACCTCCAAACACAAGTGCTTAAATATACTTCGAGGCTAAAAAGCCACAATGTCACTAAGGGTAGAATTAAAGGTTTACCACCCACAACCACCTCCTCTGGAATTTCCCTTGCATGAGGACTATAGTGAATATGACAAACTTTTGTCAAAACTACATTAGCCACACAGTTTTGTTATATTTCGCATAGAAAGGAAAAGAATTACAGACTAGAGCAAACATTGGTTTGAATTGACAAAACACATTTTTCAGTATTTCAGGACTGGTAGGTGTATTCATCTTTCAGGCTGGGAAATCATTTCGTGTGCGTGAACCAATAAACCGAGTACACTGTCTCCTTGTTAAGGCAGGAGAAGGTGATGCTTATAGGTACTATAAATCACTGTCTCCTGCTCCAGCAAATTGCCAGTTCTCCCGCAGCCCGCTCACCCAAGTCCTGGGCTCTCTGGGAAAGCGCAGGGTTGCTAGGCAGCTCCAGGCATCCGCAGGTGATGCTTTGTGGGAAGACCAACATAGCAGAACAATGACTCCAGAAGCAGAGAGCTGTATAATGAAGCCTCCAACTTAACTTCACATTTTATTAGGGAAGCTTCCTTCAGAAGCACAGGAATCAACTTAGAGCATATAGCAAGCCAACCTCCTGCTGAGATTTCAGGGCAAATCTGCTGCTACTGACTGTCAGCTCCTAGTGAGTACCCCACCACCAAACTGAATCGCCCTCATCATGCACCAGGCACACAACCTGTCACCTATAAATCCTGCTATTGTGTGTTTTTCTTCCCCCCTCCCCCCCAAAGGATACTAGGAAAGCTACCATGCTGGCACCTATTACACAAAATGTCGTGCTGAAATTACACTCAGAATTTGTGTGCTTCATTTGCTGCCTGTAGTGTGCTGTGGAGAGAATGCACAACTCACTATCATCTGTGTAAAACAGGCATGATGATCTCTGCTTCAAGAATACAAACCGCAGTGATTTCTACAGTTATTGCAGTTTTGACTGCTATAATGACCATAGAAACCATTGCAAAGACAGAAGACTTCCCCAAACCTACCTTTTTCTCTTAAGAGCAGCAGATACAGCACTTTCTCAAAGCTACTCTTTCCCTCTACTGTTTCCTCCCCTGGTACCACCAGTGACTGATTTCAGAAAAAGGATTTAATCCAGACCACTCTGAGGTGCTCAGTAACAATTATTTCATACTGCTGCCATAAGTACTTGCCACCAATACATTACAGATCATACACTGCAGTTATAACCTTGATCATAACCACAGTTCTCAAAGAGCTGCACAGCCACGTCCAGCTGCTTAAGAGAATACTGAAACAGAGCAGCAGACTGGCCCTAAGTGAGGTTTGGCCACTTGATTACTTCAATTGAAAACGTCAGAAATGCTGTTTTTACTTAGGATGAACTGCAGACCTCACTGTAATTATAAATACAGAGAAACAAGGACTCAAAACACTACTTACCCTCCTTTGAGCCAGGGTGGTTTTGAGGGATCAGCCACATCTTGGCCCTTGAATAGAGAAAGGGAAAAGAATTATATGAAATTAGTTTCTGAAAACACTAGTAAAAGTATTCCGATTATATTCTGAGGAAAGAGGAGCAGACCACACTGCATGCAGGCAAATGCATACAGAAACTCATTCAAGCACCTCCAGTGACCAAGATGCCAGGATAAGTCATACAGACACAGACAGGCTACGCAATTTCATTGAACACCTATGACTGGATACTGAAGAGCCTGTTCAGTGCACCTCCTTTTCATTACAACCCAAAACAACATGAGCTATTGGAGAGCTCCTGTTACTACAGGTCACCACTTAATCTGAATGTGGTCATAATGAAGATGTTATAAATTAAAAGCACTTGTATGAAATGCACAAATGACAGACCAACATGAACCTTTGTTTGAACACTTGTGAGCTTTGCTTATGCTCAAATACAAAGACTCCTCAGACCCTTAAGCAGAGAGGTCGTCCCATTGCACCTCCACCCATTCATATCAAAGTATTTAATTTCCAACAGGTGTGAAACAAGGGCCACCACTTGCAAGATGAACTGGAATCTCACAGGGTATGATGAAAAACACAGACTACAAATGTGAGAATTCATATTTATGATTCAAATCATGTTCTTATGTTCATAATAGGACTGCATTTATAGACTGATGTTTTGTTTCTTCAAAAATCTTCTGTGGACTCATTAGAAGTGAAAAATATTTAAACACTGGAGGAAACAAAAGGTTCTGGGTAAGAGGAAAATGGTGAACTCTAAACAGAGACCTCCTTTGCAGCTACAGGCCATACATTTTCCTACACTCCCTGAAAGAAATGCTGGCTTTTCAAACAGGACTAAGCAAGACACACTCTTAATAGCTAACACTCCAACCTCAGATAATCACATCCGCCAAGAGTATAAAGAGGCTACAACTTGCACACAGTGGAAAACAAAGTCTTTCCAGCCACGGAACTCACAACCTGAGAAGCAACAAAGTAAAGGAGTATGAGTCAGGAAATAAGATCCAATTTTATGAAAGATAAAAGAGCTTTCTTTTAGGGATGCACTATCTTTTTTTCCCATCCTCTGCTTTGGTTAAGCTACGCAACCCCAGAGTGTCAACAGTGACAGGCAAGATCTCCCAAGCAGAGCAGAAAAAACCAAGGAAAACAAGTTTCTACTTGAGGTGTCAACTTGAACAGAAGCAGAAGTCCAAACTTTGCATTTGTGACAGGCAGATTTAAAGACTACATTAATTTTTATAATGCTATGTCTAAAAAGACTGAACAAGATGACCTTATCCATAATGGAATGAACACTCCATTATATGAACAATGAACCAGACACTTCTAAGTGATCAGACAGGCCAGCAGAGCAGGGCCAGACCCACAGTCCAGCACAGTGCATGTTTCCCCAGAGCTGGAGCATCACACCAGGGTCCAGCCTCTGGCAGGACAGATCATGTTCCACCTGTTGCAGTTCCAGCTGTGCTTCCAAAACCCCTCAGCCGGAAACACGCATTTCGTCTGCAGGGATCTGAACCAACTGCTCATCAAGAGAGAAGATTTCATGAAGAAAATGCAACCAGATCCTTCTGAGCACAGGGGAGGACATCTCTACCTTTGTTTCTGAACACTTGGAAGATCTGTGGGCAGAAAGCAT
Source organism: Formicarius rufipectus (assembly GCA_013399695.1). Lineage (NCBI taxonomy): Eukaryota > Metazoa > Chordata > Aves > Passeriformes > Formicariidae > Formicarius > Formicarius rufipectus. Next base: position 1,262,011 of record VXAU01000975.1, on the reverse strand, counting down.
GGACAAAGGTTTTTCTATCAGACTGAGCTTGACAAAGGATGGTTCAGCTGAGGTGAATGACAGAGAATGACAAATGGAAATGTGGCAACATTTACAGGCAAAAGGAATTAGTTTAACAAACAAATTTTCAATCATCTTACCTGAGAAACTCTAAATAAAAGTGACTGATATTTGACATTAAGAGACCACAAAACAGCTTGCTCATTGCAGATGGGAGACCACAAGAGCATCAAGAACCTATTTGGGGGAAAAAAAAAACTCCAGGGAAAGCTGCTACCTTGCTGAGCAATAGCCATTTCCTAATGGCAACCATGAGTCAAGTGAGAACAGCCAGGAATGTGGATGTGGGAAGGACAGAAAGTGTGATCAGGAAACAAATCTCCATCATCTCTCAGATTTGAGACACGCCAAGTAAAATCTGCCAAGAGCTCCAGATAAATTAGACTTTTGCTCATTCATTTTAATTATTTTTACCATATCTTTTAGTCATGCAAATAATAAAGAAAACAAGAGAAGAGCATCTCTAGGATCAAGATATAAAATGATCTGGGTACAACAGCACAAAGCAAAAGAGCTTTCAGTAAGTGATAATATTGATGCAGGGCCAAGGCAGGTGATGGCTGGAGGGAAACAGGAGTTATCACCTGCTGAAAGGAAAGTAGAGAGGCAATTTGCTCTAGGCAGGCTTCTTCATGAGAAAATGCCAAGAGAACCAGCACCTGACATCCATCAAACTTGGGGTGAAGCCTTGAGACTGTAGAAGAGGCCACACAGTACCCACAGTTAAGGTGTGTGGAGAGGACAGATGTGATGTGGATTAATGAGGGTTGCTCGTGGCTTCAACAACTTGAAAAGCTTCTGAGCAAACAGGAAGGAAAGCATTAATATGGAGGCAATTAGAAAACAGGAATAAATGTAATAAGGGCATAACAGTTTTGAAAACATTTTAGTTTTGTTTCATAAAACAATTGTTTTTCTTTATACCATAAAATGAATGATGGGCTGAATTTTCATTTACATAAAAAACTTTTGACGCAATGCCATGTGACGTTAATAAGACCGGATAAGCTGAGGAGGAGGAAGGAGCTTTAAGGTGGATAAACAAGTAACTGTAACTTAGCCAGCCATGGACAACGCAGTAAGGAAGCAAGTGGGAGTAAGCAGGATCTGCTGATAAAATCTGGAAATGACAAACACAGGAGTAGTATTGATACTGAACACATATGTCCAGTGGAAAGAACTCATGGCAGTAAAGACTGCAACAATGGAGGATTAAATACAGAACAAATGGCAAGGTCAAAGTCTGCTGTGAACTTGACAGCATAAAAGGTATTCCTCAGTGGAGAAAAACATGTGACAATGGACTTGAGTTCTATGATCATTACACTGACCATAAACCTCTGTGATACAGCCATGTAAGGAGAGACACCACCATCCATAAAGTATGTCCACTGAAATGTCTTCACAGAAGGAGAAGCATAAATACCTTTGTACTGTGCTGGCAAGACCCTTTCAAAAAGGCAAATGAAATCTGTTTAGTCTATACCAATGTAAAAAGAATTCACATAGGAATATGGCAAAAGCAGCTTTAGGATGTAAATACAATGCTACAGGAGAAGAACAAAAATCTTGCTTACTCCAGCAAAAAGAACCTTTTCCTGTGTTCAACAGGCAGGAGAATGGGAGAAGAACTGCAGATAATCATGAACAGAGGATGAAAACTCCTAAGTGTCTCACCACAGCAGGTTTATAACAGCCTTTCAAAAGGAGAAGCAGACACCAAACCTAACTACTTCTAAAGAAGGAAATTAAGAGGTTTATAGATGAGGTAATGGCACAATATCACACAGTGGCAGAATGCTGGCAGTCACCAAATTCTCTGCAGCCCCTTCTTGCACTGCCATATGCAGTCACAGAACCAGAGGCTGCATTAGGTACAAGTGCTGGCACAAGGGTTAACAGGGTCCAGATGCCTCCACGAGTGCCAGTGGACCAAAGTACTCTGTGGTTTACACCACTGTTGTGGGTAGGATCTCCTCCTATATATTCCCCCCCAATTTAAAGAAGGAAAAGGGCAAAGCTGTTCAGATGGTTTTGCTGTAGGAGGAGAGTCTGCCACTCTTCAAAGCCAGCACTCAGACCAGAGCACAGAGAGGATCCACTAGCTGCTCTGGAACTCACCACAGCCACAGATGTGCTGGAGCTCAGCCCAGCCTGACTCGCTCACAGCCTGGCCAAGCAGCAGAAACAACAGGCAGGTGAGAAGAACACTGGACAACTGAGAGCCAAAGCAAACAGGAGGGCAAAGGGAAAGAAGATACACTTAACACCCCGTCATCCACATGCTCCACGTCACAGAAAGTGTTCTGCTGGCTTATGCCTCTAATCTGCACAGTTCCATAACTTGATCTTTCCTTGAAAGCAACCATACCAGTCTGAATCTGTAATTAATTTTTTTAAAACTCCAGTAAACACATAAATGAGTAGTGAAATGATGGAGAAGCAAAAATGTAAACAAAACATCTTTATTTGATTTTTTTTTTATTTCTGATACTCATGGATGATATTTTTGCATCTACTGTCCAACAAATACCTTCAGCTGGAGAAGTGCTTGTCACTCCAGTACTGCAATATATTCACTCACAGTAAAGCATGCTGCAATCAGCTGCTGAATGGTCTTCTCCAGGTAATTAAAATTTCTTATCTACCAAAAAACAGTTAGCAAATCAATGCCAGTGACAGAGCAGCATAAAGTTAAGGCCTTGGATTAAATAAGGTAACACAAATATTCACTTAAGACACAGTATACAGTAAAAGGGAAAGCAATGTTTGATGAAGCCTAAAAACTAAACTAACAGGAGTTTTAGTTTCTCAGGAAAAGCAACAACTAGGCTTACAAGTAATTTGAGAAGTTAATTGACAAAGATGCAATTTTTAAATTCATAAATTCTCTTTTACACAGGAATGTGCCTTGATGGCCAGAACAATTATGTACTTTTGTAGAAGCAAAAGTCCATAAAATGGACAGAGAAACATTTAAAATAAATAATAAATAAATCGCCAAGTCTGGAGCAGCACAAGGAAATGGAATAATATCCCCAGATCTGTCAGCCCTCCATATAAATCCATCTCTTCACATAAAAGACTTCCTAACAACGTAACTTTCCATCATGTTTAAATACTCTGTCTAGCACATTATCCTCTTAAGATAAAAAACAGATGTATAACATGGAAAGCTGCTTTATGCTGCTTTATTTAAAAAGATTAAAAAAAAATCAATAATGACTTTTTATTTGTTTTGAAAATCATCCTAACTTGCTTTCAAATACCATGCCTTATTAAACTTCAAAACCCTTGGTTTAGATATAGGTTAATCTTAATCAGGCTAAAACAAGGAGCAACTATTTCACTGTCTAAATTAAACTTCTGGTCACGTCTAATTAGAGCATTTCTTCAGAGGCATTAGCAGAGTCAAACTGAACTAAATTCTCTCAACAAGTAATTCTTGTGGTTCAGTGTCTTCACTGAATTTAAGTATGCTATATTTTACACAGAATCCAAATCCGCAACAAGTCAAGGGATTTTTTTAAATTCATTCTGTATTCTGAAACAGCATCAATTTAATTAAGTATTGAAGAGCCCCAAAGGAAACCCCTTCCACTTGAGGTACCATCCAGTACCACTAATTGTCAGGTGAGCAGTTTAAAGGAGGCTGCAGTGGTTTTGCACTGAAGCCAGAAGACAGAAGTTAACTCAAATATTTGACACCACTTATCTCAGCATTCCTGAAAAAGCATTAATGGATAGATATTAACCAGTAAGAATGAAATAAGATTGCTGATACATAAGCCCATAAAGCTTGGAAATGCAAATTAATCAAACTTAATGGATGAGATCAGCATAGAGGTCCAAAAGTCCTGGAATGTTCAGTCTGCTCCAGGAAGCCGATTTAGCCTCATTCATACAACTAGGGGAGAGGGAGAAGCACTGAATTAACACAGCACAGATTCAAGAAAATAAAACAGCTGAGGACCCAAAAGTCAGTAATACCTCTGTATGAGGTACATTTGCAAACACAATTGTTGACAAAACACACAGCAGCCAACAAAATGATTCTGCAGATCCTCTTAGGAGGAAAGAGTCACTTGTTGCCCACAGCATAATAAGCAGAGAGTTCAAGAGAATAAGTCCATGAGTAGAGAGGCAATAACTTGAAGTTATTAAAGGAAAAATCCTGCTGTTTTCATGGGACACAGGACCCTGCTCAAAGCAAAGTGGAGCCTGTAGTTACCTGGATGGTGGGACACCCTCCAGCATCCAGTCTGTCTTAATCTCAGTTTTACAGCCCATACTGGTACTTTTGACTTTAATTGATGTAAGTGTATGAACCAGACAGAGATGAAATGAAATAATATAACTGAAGAAAAATGAGGATACACTTGGTTTAAACAAGATTCATAAAGAGGAATACTGGAAAAGAAAAGATAAACAACCTGTACTCTGCTAACATGGTGTCTGTGAACACCACTCACACCGTGCAGAGCACCAAAGGGAGGAGACGACTCCAAGCTTTCAAGTTCTCCTCTTAGTACAAGGTAATACGCACTGAACAGACTCTTAACTCATATACAGTGTTAAACAAAGCCTCTGACGACCATGACATGCTAAACTGAACCTCAGTGCCTCAGCAGGAGCAACTGGCTACATGGAGACGAGTCATGCACACATAGGGGTTTCAGAGGGAGATGCTGGTTACAAGGGACAATATGTACAACCTGGAGCTCTCCTCTACCTCCTTCTGCGAAGAGAGAAAAAAAAATGAAGAGAGAAGAAGGAGAGGAACAAAGGTTAATAGACCAGATTTCTGCCATGAGGTCTGTAAAATGATTCCAGAAATTGGGGTAAAGGTTTGTCACAAGTTGATAAAACATTTGTGTAGTGGAGAGTTTTCCCATGCACTTCCTGGGACATATACCAGTCAATTAATCTCTTTCAATGAACCTCAAGTTAAACTAAATTAATTTCATCCACAATTGCATGTGCATTAGTACATATGCTTTTGAGAGTTCTTTTTGGAGTTACAGTTCTTGTCTTATTAACTGAAGAGTTTTAAATAATCTTAATACAGAACTGGAGCTGCTGTTTATCATACAGGAAAGAAAATCTGCATTTATTATAAAGAGAACAAAATTTATTCCCCCTTTCCCCCAAACTGCATCCACTGTCTGCATCTGAAGCATCCCCACTGCTTCCCTCATCATCCCCCTGTACATTTTGCCTGGTATGAGGAAACCAGCAGCTCCCACGGAACATATTTTGCTTTTGCAAATACCATAATGCAGAGAGATATTTTCTGGGTTTATACATCAAGGCAATTTCCCTCTGAGAAAAAAAAAATAAAATCCAGAAGCCTCCTACACTAAATCTCATGTTTATGGATAGGCAATTTCAAGGCTAGTAAAGTTACATGAGAGTCATACTCAAAACTTCCGGTGCAGACATGGTATTTTTTAAGTCCTCCAATCAGATAATTCTCTCTCTGCATAGAATAATCATATTGCTCATCTGCATTTGAAAGATGGAGGGTAAGGAATATCTTCATGGCAACAGGAGACACTCAAATTGGTTTAAAAGCAAAAATAGGTTTTGAAGTTACTGTCTACATGGGTGTAATTACAGACATGCAATCACTAAGACAGGAAAATAGAGAAGCTATTTTAACTCAATTGCTAAGGAGAAGTCAAATTACTTTAGCAAATGAAGTGCTGGATTGTAGCTAAAATAAAACCCCTACTTTCCACCTAAAAACATGCCTGCATGGATGCTCATTAGGGAAGAAAATCTCCAGACCATGCTGCAGGCTTCTCTTTTGTAGCTAAGGGAGGAGAAATCACAAGCAGCAGGATGCAGCTTCTGTCCAACAGCCGGGATGGCTGAAGTGTTGTGCTGTGACAGTCAGCTCTGCACAGACCTGCTGATCCAGAGAAGCTGGTCCATCCCAGGCTCAGGTGGGAACATGTTTTGTTGGACATGGACACTCCTGACTGTTCTCCTCTGAAGTAATTTTTTATTTTATATATACCATCTTCCTGCCTGTCCTGTCCAGTCAAGGAAAACCTTCTCACCTAGGCAAACAGGACTGCACAGTGGGTCCTCTTGTTTTGTCCTTCTTTCTGCAGTCACCCCAAACCCTTCCAACCCAAGCCAAATCTCTCATGACTAGGTCTGTGTGGTTCTTTCAGTGTGTCCCAGGGCAAGATATCCCTCATTCCTGGGTTTTTAACTCCTTTGCATTTGAACTATGTCCCTTCCTGATGTCTTCTGTGGAGTCTCAGAGCACAGAGGAAGCAGAAGACCTGGACTCATGTCCTCTCTCAGGTCTGCCATGGCTCTCAGTCACGTCGAGCGGGGAAACCCTGCTTTTAGCTCCCGGCTGGAAAACACTGAGGACAGATGGAGTCTCTGGCAGTGCAACAGCTCAACAGTAGCAAGCTACCAGTGAGCATATGCAAGCTACACATTTTTCAAGGGTGTATTCACTTCGCTCATTTGGGGTTGATTTTCCACAGAAAATTCCTTGACACAGACTAGCGCTGCCAAATTTTAAGACCTCAGGGCAGTAGAGCTTTTCAAATATAGGTCAAACTTATTTTTATACAAATACAAAGCAGTAAATCTTGCATTAGACTTATTTTTTAATTAAAACACACAACACAACATTTTGGCTTAAATCCCATACATAACTTTGATTTTTGAGCCCCATCAGTTTAAGGCTGTTAGGGACAGTTTCAGGCCAAATATAAAATTTGACAAAACTCTGAGTAACTTTAGACCAAGATTTAAAATCCTGTATCTCAGTAGAGCACATAAACTCACAGTTTCATTGATGTTGACTAACTAGGTTAAACCCCTATCAAAGAATTCTTTTACTATTCCATTTTACATTCTACAAAAATCTCTATTTCAGGACTTAAAAGAAAAATCAAACTATTCTCATCTTCACTTATGTGTTTGTGGGTTTTTTTGGCTTTTTCTCAAATTCGAACTTTAAAAGCTTTCACAGATTTTCAAGGAATATTTTCTCTTTTCTTTTCTGACTTCCAATTAAACACAACAATTATTTACATTCATCTGCCAAGTTCCAAATTCTTCTGGTAATTTGCATCTGTGTACAACTATAAATAAATCAAACCTTTATGCCAGTGCATCATCTCTGATTCACCAAAACATGCAGATTTCCCAACACCTTCAAAGTTAGCATCCATTCCTTTGCTGCAGGCTGCTGCCAAACTTATTTAATAAAATACTTTGAACTGAACTTTTGAGCAGACATGAGTAACACAGCAGTTCAGGTCCAGAACCTAAAAAACTCAGCTGCAGGACTGGGTTTTCAGTGGACCTCACTCAGGAAGTGGAAAGCCTATTAACGACAAATTACATTTTTAAGGTGAGACACAAACACTCATTTACTGCTGGGAAGAAAAGCAAACCAACAAGATTTTATTACATTCTAAGTGTGATGCTTTTTTCAAAGGAAGAAAATAAAAGCTTGGCTCAAACCTAAGTACATCAAAGCTGGACACAAAACTGCAGCTCCTCTTTCTTGAAAAATGCACACGAAAACAACACCTTTCAGAGAGCCATGAAATCACAGAATGGCTTCTGTTGGAAGGGATCTAAAGATCATGTTGTTCCAACTTTCCAACAACTTTCCTGCCTAGCTCTGAGGGTCTGGACTGCTTTGCTTCCTTCTCCTCCAGGGTTTCTTTCCCAAGGAAGAAAAAACACCAACCTTTCTTATCCTTTAACCGGTGTTTTCCACTCCTCCCATCCCTCAGAGCACATTTCCTGCATCGTTATTTCATCATACACTTACTTTTACAGCTTCAATTGCCAAATCCACCATGAAGAGCCACCTTTATGTGAGTGCCACACAAAGTACCAAATCTTTGTCACATCACCAGACGATGCTCAGGAGACCAGAACCAGGGAGATTCAGGAATGCCAATACAGCCAGATTTGAGGTACAAAGTCCAGCTCTGTTCCTCCTCTTCCCTAACTGTTTTGGTCACTTCTTGCCTTTTGAACATACCTGTATTCCTCAAGCTCTGCTGAGATGATCAGCCTCCTCTCACATTCACAAACAGGCTATTTCAATACTTTTACTGCACTGTGACAAATGCTAATCTGTTCCCTCAGGTCCTAAAATTAGGACATATGTCCAGACTGGAATACCACACAAAGACTACCAAAAAAAAAAAAAATAGTATGCTGCTAAGCCTGCCAACAAATCCCAATGTTTCCCTCACAAAAAACCTATTGTTTGAGCCAACTCTATATTAAAGACCTTCTATAAAATAAGGAAGCAGAGAGCTGATTACAAACTTTATTATCTACATAACTGAGAAGATGACTGGTACAGAAGTCAAATAGGGGTTGATATATTGTTTCTTCACAGTGAAAGTACAGTCAGTAGAAAAGCATTTAAAGTCAGACAACTCTCTCAGTGGGAAAAAGTGCCCTCTGATTACTCTGACCAGCTTCCATAACTGCAGGAAGAGTGACCACAGTATTTGATACATGGAAGTTCACAACAAGGATGTGAAGATTTCAAGCTGCAGTTTAAGCATCTTCCACTCTTGAAACAAAGCGTCTTCCCTTAAGTGTGTAGTGATTTGGACAGAGATAACACCAAAAATGCCTTCTCATTGTCTGGAGAGGGAGGGGGCAGATGGACCCACATTTCAAGTTTAGGTTCTCTTTTACCAAATCGAGGCCTATCAAAACATGTCCCATCAAAAGATGCTGGTCAGCACTACCTCCCACATGCTCAGGAACAGGTTTAGCAGGACATCTCCACCACCATATCGGCTCACATTGTCACTTCAATACCTGTGCTGGAAATAAGGCATGTAGCTCCACAGAAATTACAAATTTCCCATCTAAGGGACAAGTTACAGAAACAATACCAAAATACAAGTCTCAATCATTTTTTGTGCGTGTAGTTTTGTTTTGGTTTTTTTTAAACGTCTGTATTAGGATAACATATAGCAATGATTAAACACTGAGAACTCCCACTTCATGATGGAGTCACTTGAAGCCTAGATCCACTCAACTCACAAAACTGTAAATCTGGATACTTATAGCTCAAATGCACACTTTGTTATCACATGTCTTAGCTATTATATTTAACAAGAAACCAAGTCACGAATTATGACGAAAAACCTTAACACCTGCTATTTTGAAGAAGCAGTGGTGCAAATTTCTGTCTCCAAAAAAAAAAAAAAAAAAAAAAAAAAAAAAAAAAAAAAAAAAAAAAAAAAAAAATAAGAGGTGAAGCTTCCTAATAGGCATTTCACTGTGTTACATAATATATTTTAGGGGGGTTTGTCAGTACTGTTATACAGTATATGTGCTCTGAAGCACTGTAACTATTTGCTCACAACTTCTAATAAACTGTTCACCCACAGAATGAGGTGCAGATTTTGACATCTCCTTACAAACATTTTTTTTTTCATTTTACCTGAATTTGTCTCCTCAGCAGAAATCCAGTTTCCTTCCTGTGCTAATTCTTTTAAGAGTCTCCTACGCATTTGCCTCTTTTCCCTCAGAACATTTTTGAAATTGTTGATGCATTTGTTCAGGTAGATGGTCTCTGCGCACACCTTATCAAGGCTCATGGGTCTGCAGTCCTTTGCTGGCTCAGGTAGGGTGTTCACACCTTCTCCAAGCTCCTCAGGAGGTAAGCATTGCCCAGGAGGGATTTCACAGTCAGAGGGTGGCACCAAACTAGAAACAGAAGGTTCCTGAGGAGCAGATGAAAGACTGGAAGGAGCAAACTGCATGTGAGCAGATGTGTCACTGTTGACATTTGTGTTTGCCTGGCTCTCGGAGGACTGACTCGGAGGGGTTTCTGCAAAGTTGTCAGAGCTTCCACCCATACCTGAACTGGTCAGCATAAGTGTGTTGTCATCATCCATCTGTAAGCCACTATCATTTTCCAAAAGCATTTCAGAATCACTTGTTTCCAATTTATGAAATACCACCTGCAGAGCAGACCTGAAGTGGTGAATAGCTTTCCCAAGCTTATTAGTGTAAAACTTCATGTCTACAAGATCAATATTATCACGGGAATGGTCAAGGAAATACTGGGAATTTTCCAGGACATCCCTAAAGACCTGATCAGTTGGATCTTGATCATTCAGGTCCATTTGGATCATATCTTTCAAACTGTCACTACTATCAGCCATTTCATCCGTTGTATGATCATAGCTAATGGTTGTCACCCCACTAGAAATATCTTCTCTTTGAATGTCAACTTTCTCTGCACTGTTTAATTTGCATGAGGTATCACAGTCTACTTCAATTTCTTCTGTGGTTATCCCCTCATCATTTTCTAGAAGAGAAGAACAATTCTTAGTGACACTTTCAGCATCAAGCCTGTGCTCACCACCATTATTTGAAGTGCACATCTGGCCTGCATGGCCTGAAGAGTCAGATGAGTAGCAGTAATTCCCATCACCTGATCTGGTCAATTTGGTCACCTGTGGATCTTCTAGAGGTTCATGAAGGGTCTGGCCAATGTCACTGTCATCTGAAGGCTGCTCACTGCCATTTATTTGTGCTTCCTTTCCAGTTTCAGATACTGAGTTGCCTTCCTTAGTCAAGGCTGATTTCTGTGCAGAATCAGATCTCTGCCCTGTGCTCTGCTCTTTCCTGCTTGAGCTTTTATACTTAGCCTGGCATGAGTCCATTTGAAGATGCCCAACTCCATCAGTTTTCTGAGCTCCCTCAGGATGCACCAAGTTGTGATGGTTTTTCTTGAGGCCAGACTGCAAAGAGACTGAATCTGTTTTCTGGCCCTTCTGCCGCTTTTGCTCCTCACTGGTAGCAATCCGGACCCCTGAGCTCTGCAGAAGGATAGACTTCTGTAAAATAAAGTCTCTCTGCTCACAACTGACAAGCTTCACAACTGCTGGTCTTGGCATTAGTGGCTTGCCTGTACCCACATCTGATCTATAAGCATCCTTTATATACTTACTGCACTGAATACCATTGAAGCAGTGATATTCAGACAAGAAGCTGCAGATAAGCTCTACTGTGTTTTCACCATCTTTCTCTGGGATACCATAAAAATATAACACTGGTTCTTCCTTTTGTACCTCCCTTCTTGGCTCTCGAGCATGTGTACCTTGGGTTTTGCCACCAGAACCACTTTGCAGGCCTTCTATCTCACTCAAGACTGTATCCACACAACTGGAGACTTCATCCACAGAGCCTTTTATCAAAGTGAGGTGCTGACGGAGCTCTGCAATCTCTGTCTGGATTCGACTTATTCCCTGGAGTTCTTTAACAATGTAATCAACCACATCAGCTGAGCGATCTCTTGATTGCCTTCTACGGCTCTTGTATGCAGTGGTCTTTTCCTGGGGAAAGCAACCTTGCCTTTCAGCAGCATCCCTCCAACTCATGGTAAGGCTCAGGGAAGAAAGGTCTTGCCCCTCAGACACTCTGCCCTTAATTTCAGAAGAGGGCTGCATGACACCACCAGAAGAATTTCCCTGCAAGTCCTTCTTGTTCTGTTGAATTGAACATGGTATTTTCACATAGCCATCCCAGTTCAGTTCCACCTCACCAACACAAACTTCACTCATTCCCTTGGAATCATGTCCTCCATCCTGATGGAAGTCCCCTCCAGCTGTGGAAAACTCAGTGCTCTCGGAGCTCCTCTTTATTCCACAAACAAACATGTCTGTTTCAATCTCCACTGGGGAAAGCTGGCAGTGATGTGCATGGTTTGAATTATCATCTACCTGGCCTTGAAGAAGCCTCTTCATTTTGTCCCGCAGAAACAAATGGAGTTTTTGCTTCCGGAATTGCTTCCTGCCCCACAGTTTTACAACAGGTTTTCTGTGCAGAAGTGAAATTTCATTTTCTTGCTTTTTCAGTCTACTTCTAGCAAACATCATCAGCTGCACCTGTGTTTCTCATAGTGCTACAAGCTGCACAAGCACACATCAATCACAACTCGCATCCAGTTTTAATTCTGTCATGAAGCGGCTACCAAAAGAGGGGAAGAAATATTACCATTTGATTCAGATAGAAACAGCCAAGATAACTTAAGCAGCAGAATAACAAAAAAACCCAGAACAGCACACACATAAAATCAGACAGAAAGAGGATGTGCTATTTAAAGTGTATAGACATTGTCTTGGTTTTGGCCACCGCCCCGTATCATGTTCTTCTTTGTCGAAGTAAGTGTTTCTTACTCCCTCTTCTATGCAAGAAATAAATAAAAGTATTTAAAGAACAATTCTGTGGCCATTCCCTTTTTCTACCAAGTTTGCAAATTACTTGGAGTTTGAGCTTCTGGCAATGGTGCACTATGTGATTTAATTACACCTCTGAATGCAGAATTCTGACATTAGAAATTCTATCCTTGCACATTTCCTTTCCTTTCAAGTTCACAATCTTCATCCGTTCTTGCTTTAAACCAAAGCAGAAATCAAATTCAACTTGGCACAGTACCAGCTAGCCCACAGGAATTGCACAAAGTGCTGTAAAGTGGCAAGAAGACTGGATGACAGATTTTAAGTGTAAAACCTTTCTGCTATTTTAATACTTTCATCTTAATATTTTGCTACCAAACAGTAGAAAAAAGCCAAAAAAATAAAATCAAAACCAAAATGAACCAAACCAAAAAAACCTTAAGGCTTGCAAGCTCCCAAGCTAACCTGCAGTTAAATATGCCACACTCAGCATATGCACAAACAGGCTGAGCTGACAGCAGGAAGATTCTGCGCGTCACTTCTACTCCAACTCTCAAGATTTTGCAGAGGATCATTTCCCCGGATTTAAATCCCCTCTGTAAAGACCAAAATAAAAACAACCTCCCCTCCAACTATGTTAACTACTTCAAACTTTCACTGCTACATTTTACTAAGCAACAATCAGCTCTTTGCTCCAGAGTGCAAGGCAGGCAGAGACCCATACAGAGACCCTCCTGGAGCTAAGGTGACTGAGAACACAAGTGTATTTGATGATTCAGTTTGGACTTGCTGCTGATGCACACACTCTTTCTCATATGCTAATTTGAATTAAGACCTGTAGTACCTCTCTTCCATTTTTATGATTACCTAGCTCTGAAAAACACCCATTTTCAAGCTCCACAGCACACAAACATCATCACCACACCCTCACAACAGCTTCAGAGCTCAGAGAAGCTTTTACCTCATGTGTCTTAGGGAGTGTATACAGTGACTCCCATTTTCAAAGCACTAACTCAAAGTTTTGAAGGACTGACTGCAAGTTTCTATACCTGCACTGACCCTAAGCTGCTGCAGTGCAGAAACCCTCCCTAACACATCCTCAGCTCCACCTCACAGCTAATTGTGCTACCACCAGCTTTTGCCTGTTAGTGAGCTGGTTAGCATCTTGTTTTCACTTCTGTTGCATCACTTTGTGGGCAGGAAAGGAGAGAATGTTTATTCATCTGGAGGAAGGAGCATTGCAAATACCAATCTCTATAATAAGACCTTAATTAATATGCTGTAATAGCAGTTGCATCTCTGCTTCAGCTTTGAGTCCCACCACTGTGCATCTCAGCCAAACTTCTATACCAAAGGCAATACCTGCCTTTGTGCAGGCTAAACGAATTCTCTGTGAGACTGACTGTCAGCTACTCAAAAGAAAACAAGTTTTAATTTTATAGAATTTTCAAGCTACTGGTACAGAAAAACTGGCTTTTTTTTTTTTTTTTTTTT
>VXAU01000975.1:1191725-1248152 GCA_013399695.1 Formicarius rufipectus | reverse complement strand
TTTTTTTTTTTTTAATGTGTTTCTTATCTAACACCTCCCTCACAGAAGAGGGTTGACATAAGAACTATTTTCTCAAGACTCTCTTCTTCCAACACTTACACAGTTCAGCCACTTTCACTTGATTGGGTAACTGATGTTTAACACTAGAAAATCACTTCTGTATCAGTATTAAGAAACGAACCCTCAGAGAGCAAGCAAGGAGAAAAGCCTACCTATACTCGTGCAAGGTTTCCCTCAGAAAGCTCAGTCTTTATCACGTTTCCTTCTGCACTCAGCTTTCATGGCACCAGAGGGGCTTAATGATCATTTTAGTTAAAAAAGTAAGAAATCAATTCAAGATAGAGTTTGCACTCATTTCCTTTGTCTGCTGCAACACTTAACGGCAGCAGTTTGGTACAGAAATCACTTTTTCCTGCTGAACACTTGCAGGACTGCAGTCGTTCAGCTCAGTGCAAAGAGTACAATGCTGTCATTTTTATTTATATATACAGTGTTTGTGGTTTATGTATATGTATGTATGTATATATAGGTATACATAGATACAAAAGAATACCTATTTTTGTTGGAGAGTTTCAAAAAAAACATATTTGCTTTCATCAAACATCAGCAGTACCTTTCCATCTTACTCCAAGAAGGACAGAAACTGTTTCATACCAAGCTGGGAACAAGGCCAGAGCAGAACACGTGGACAGCAGCTCTGGCTCAGAGGGAAGCCTCTCCCTCCAGTGGGTGGAAATCAATGGAATTGCTGTTTGCCACTCAAGAGCAGATCACTGCCCACTTAGAAGAACGACAAGAACCAAGTAAGAGAGTTACCCTCTTTGCACCTCTCCCACAGGCTTCCTTTTCCTCCATTCCTTGCCTTTTGCCACCCCAAACCCACACTCAGACCTGGAGCTCCGGGTATTTGCCACCTCATTCTCTGGGCTGGCCCCACAGTGACTCTGCACCTCCTGCCAGGGTCCTCCAACTCCTCCTCTCCACCCAGCGCTCTGTGTATGCTCCTGTCCCCTTCCACTGCTCCAGACTAGGTGCCTTGCAGTCACTTGTGCCCTGGAAAGATTCCTTATTCCTCTCATGTTGCCTGTGTTAAGGTCATGCTATTTCATAGCACCAACATGCAAAGTGCCAATGAAAGTTAATGCAGGTTTAGCCAGGGGGGAAAAAAGAAAACCTAATCTAGATGCAAATCCTTGCTGAAGTCTTTTTGTCTTTTCCAGAATCATTCCAGGAGTCACATTAACACATAACAAGAAATCAAGACTTTAAAGAAAGAATATTTGGATCCTGGTACGCTGCCAGCTGCTGCAAGCCCTCACTGACTACACAAGGTTTGCCTTGTTAGCAGGCATTTCCCCCCAGAAGAACCCATGCTCAGTTCAATGCAGTTGTCTCTGGGTGTGCAGGCTGGAGAGCAGCATGTAAAGGTACCACCACTTCTATGTTCCTCAACCACCCAAAATGAACCCAGGCTCAAGCTAACATTGCTGTTTTCCTTGGGGATGTTTGGGTTATTTTGTTATTTCCATGAGGACAAAATTGACACATTAAGATTTTAAACAGGGGAAACGTGAGCTACCACAAACACCGCAGATCTTGTTACCATGTCATCAGACTCACTAATGAAATATCCTTGCAAATGTAATGCAATACATGAAAACAGTGACTCTTCCTCCTGACACATGAATTTGCCATGACAACAGGAGCAAAAGCATGGCATGCCAACATCTATGAATGAGAAAAAGGCACAGGAGAAATCCCAAGAAGAATATAATGCAATTATGTTATCTGTGTTCATCAGCCAGCGATCAGTCATATTTTACACTTAAGGCACTTGGCAAAGGCCAGGCTCTTACCAAAGAGAGGGGAGATGGCTGCAACATCCACGCAGCAGCATCTTCAGTCCTGTGAGCCACTGGACCAACATGGCTCAAAACAAAGGCAGCACTGTGGTGCCTTCAACACTGCAGTGAACTGGCTACAGGCTGGTGGAAGAAAAGGGGGTGGGAGCACAAAACCCCATGTCCATTAAGCCTCTGCTAAAATGAGATGGGTTTATCTTATACAGTCATAGAACTGTTTAGGTTGGAAAAGACTTTTAAAACCATCAAGTCTAATTGTTAACCCAGCACTGCCAAGGCCACCACAAAACTAAGTGCCACAAATACAGATCCTTAAAATACTTCCTGGGAGGCTGATTCTACCACTTCCATGGGAAGCTTATTCCAGTGTCCAACATCCTGACATTTTTACTGG
Source organism: Formicarius rufipectus (assembly GCA_013399695.1). NCBI lineage: Eukaryota > Metazoa > Chordata > Aves > Passeriformes > Formicariidae > Formicarius > Formicarius rufipectus. Next base: position 1,245,896 of record VXAU01000975.1, on the reverse strand, counting down.
CTATCTGTTTTTCATCACACTAAGGTAAATATTGAGACAGCTTTAACCCATAACATCATGACAGGAGGTGCTGGTACCTCAGAGTAGACATGATGTTCAAGGCCACCAGCAAAGAGATATAAAAACAATTAACTACAATCTGAAAAACATTTCACAGCAGTCTCTCTGGCTATTGACTCATGCTACTGACTGAAGCCATTTTTGATTAGATTATATTTACAGTATCTTCCATTCAAAGTGGTATTGTATTACCTGTACCAGCAATTACATTAGGAAAAGCAATAAAATGACTGATAAATGGTCTTTCTACTTTATAAAGAGCCATTTAAAAATGAAGAATACCAATAACTGAAATGCAGGACATTCTGGGGAATAAAAAATTGGCATTAGCAAGAGAAAGAAAATCATGGCTAAGGCTGCCATAGCAACATCGCCCCAGCACTGTGCATGCTGAAACATCGACTCTTCCTGAGAATATTATAGGATTTTTAAACACATTAATTGCTGAAAGAATCCTAACAGCAAGGCTTGACAGAGGTATGAAGGGTTACTGTCATCGTTTTGCTGATGTATGACTTCTGGAGATGAGCCTGTGATTTTGGGTTGGCTCACACCTGAACTATTGCTGTGCTTCTGAGATGTGTCTCTCTTCAAACCTTCTCCTGATAACTAACAAAAACTCTAACTTTTGCATCCTGGCATTAGTGATCAAGAGCTGAGCTGAACAATCCTGGGCAAAAACCAGAAGAGCTGAAGAACAAAACATACTGTTGAGAAACATGTTCACTTTAGGATATTTCAGCTAAAGGGTAAGGTGCAGATGAGACACGTGGAACTCCACAGTGGATCAAAGATGAAATATATCCATGCAATTGAAAATACAGTGGTTACAAAAGGATGAAAATAATTTTTAAAACAAAACCATGTGAGTTGAAGAACTACTATTAAATCCCTCAGCAACCCTTTCACAGTTTCTTTGCAGCTAAGCCTCAACTTAGGTTCTTGTCCAGGAATTACTGTACAAGCTGCAAAACAACAGCCCAGCTACAGAATTTCCTTAAGGTTTTCAGCACTTCCAGTGGTATTTTCCAGGTTCCACCTGTACCTACAATGCCTGCTCTATAGAGCTGAGCAAAAACTGTGACAGAACACTTCAGTGTAGGTATCGATGACAAGCAGGATTCCCTGGATGACATATTTTAGGAAAAAAAAACAACCACACTTGAAATCTTTCCTAAGCAGTTTGACAGATGTGATAAAAGGTCAGGTGTGGTCAGTCGGTCAGCCTCATGGTGGAAAACCGATCAAGAGAACACTGCATATTACCCAGCTCCACACCTCCCACCTCACAGTTAGTTCTTAGCTTTTACCCAAGGCCATCCAACTGAGACAAAAAAACACCTCTGAATAATATTTTGCCATGTCAGCAAGTTATCAGTGTAGCTACAAAGTGAAAGTGCAGTAAAAATCACAAACTCTGAGGGTACAACATCCACTAAAGTGTTCTGAGTGCACTCACCAATGCAAAAACTCCCGTTGCAAAACAGCATTAAATTAAATTAATGTAATTAAAGAGTATCACTAAGTAATAGAAAAAGGAGATAGCTCTCCCTGCCTTAACTCCTTCACACCCTCTACAAATGCAGGGGACACCACAAAAGTTAAATGTGTCTCAGCTTTCTGTCAAATGGGATTAATGTCAGTCATCCAGACAGCATCCCTGTTGTGAGCACAGATGGAGAGGGACTGAGATGTCCAGGCTGTCTTGGGAAGCCCTGGAGGGCACCTCAGCACCAGGCAGACTTTCCATCCTTCCAGAAGGGCTCATTCCCTCTGCAGCACATCCTTCTGTCACAGCTTTTCTTGCAAGCTGAAAGCAGCAGTGGCTGGCACAAGGACGCATCGCTTGCAGTAACAAATGAGGTCTGTCACCACCTGGCAGCCAGGAAAAGGCGGCATCCAGAGACAGAAATAGGGGTTGTCCCCGAGCGCAGAGGGAGGCACAGCCTGGAAGCTGCCGACCACGGCAGTGCAAAAGCTCATTGCCTTGTGAGCAGCAAGTCATATCTGAGGCACTTACTTAGTTCTGAGACAACGCTGTGCTGAGAAACAGGCAAAAAGGATAGCTGACTAACCAAAGTAGAAATCACAGCTGATTCTGTTGTTCTCATACATAAGTTACTTCACTTTTTAGCAGCAAATACAAAACCTGAGTAGCAGCTATCAGCAGATGGAGAAACAACGAAGTTCAGCAACCCCCTTATTTCCAGAGCTTGGGGGTTTTGAACACACCAGTAAATGACAACCTAAAGCACTAATTGTTCTTTAAAACAGATTTATCCCAAATCATGATCTGAAGGACCAAGCATTACACTGAACATATGAGACAGGATGAAGGAGCAACTTCTTTTTAAAATGAAACAGCTCCAAGGACTGAAACAAAAGTATTGGGGCATGCTAACAAGTTGTCTGGCCACAGGATCAGAACTGTGGAAATGTCTGCCAGGCTTTGGGGAAATGTTTCTGATTACTCAGCTACCTCTAACCAGAATGCAGACAGACAGCACTGTCAGTACAAACCCAGTACCTCTTGCTTAAATAAGGTTTGTGTGCACCATTATGAAAATACTGAAGAGTGCCAAGAGCTGTCTTGACTAACAGCAACAGAACGAGCTGTCCCTCTCCTCTGCATGTAATCCAATTTACATCCCAGTGCTGAATTACTGCTGTGAACTCTCTGAGTGCTGCATTTCTGACAAAGACCACTGCAAAACACACATCCAAAAGAATTTTCTCAAAACTCCTGGTGATTCACTGATGAAGTTTGGAGCTGCTTTTCCAGGTGACAGTGCCTCAGCTCACAGGGACATTCAGGTAGGGGAGGGACAGGCAGCACTCACTAATGCAGAGTGATGAATTAGGAGACCCAACTTCTGTTGTCAAGGCAGAGAGAGCACAGCACTGATACTGACTGGTGCTACTCAGTCTTGCTCACTGATTCTGACCTGCTTTACACTCCTTTAGGGCAGACACTTCCAGTATTCAGCCAGGCTGGGTGAAGGTACCATATGCAGCAAGTGAAATTAGGGTTTTCCAGCTCATGCTACTAAAATGCAGCACTCTGCAACTAAAATCCTCCTGGGTTAAAACTGCAGCTTTACTTCTATAAGCTTTCTCCTTTTCATCTTGAGGACAGAAGACCTTAGCATTCTATATTAAGTCTTGAGGTTTTTTTCCCCAAAGGCTCACTCCATTAGCAAAAGAAAGCTGCCCATATAAATGGAAGGAAAACTAAAAAGATATCTGAAACAGTCACACCATCTGCTCTGATTCACGAGCTTGTACAGCATCCTCATTGCTCCTGCATGCCAGTCATTCCATCTAATCAACTCATAAGCTTCTCAGCACAAGAAATCAGGCCAATGACAAATACTCTGTGTTAAAAGCAATCCTTTTTTAAGTGACATTTAAGGAAGAATCAAACTAGTAATTTAATTACTTCAAGTTATTTGCTTTTCAAGTGATCAAATTAAAATTATCCCTAAGCCCCTTTCCCTTTAACTCTTCTTCCCACAGTGATTTTGATGTCAAATTCCAGCTGAGATACAAACCTTCCTAACATAAAAGTATAAGAAGTAAACAGACACAACCTCAATTATACCAGTCATTAGACATCTACAATTAGTAACTAATGGGTGAAAACAAAAACTAAGAAACAGAGCACACAAATGAATATACTAAGTGTAAATTGTTTTTATAAAGACATTTTCAAATCCAGTGAGCTTCCAACAAAGCTATTGTACTGCTAAAGTAAACACACACACACAGAGCCCACTCTAAAAATAAAGAGCAATTCTCCTTGGTTGCTGCCTACTTGCAGTTTATACTCAGCCACTTCATTTGTTCCAATCTTTCACTTACCTTGCTGCTTCAAAATAAAACAAAAGGTTAAAATGTAAAGGAAATTTATAGAATTAATAGAAAACTACAGAATACAATAGCTTGTTCTCATAGAAAATACAAGTCCTGAAGGATTCCTAATCTTGTTAAAGGTTCACTGGATAATGAACTTTCACTATGGAGATTATCAACATATTGTTGGTGTCCCATCTGAGGTATCAGGGAAAGCAACGTTAAAGGCACCGAGAGTTTCCCATTCCACAGCAGCACTAGGATGAGAAATCACATAAAATTGAAGGCATGTGTTGAAGGGAATAAAAATTGCAAACAGCTACTAAAAATCCAAAAAGCAAAAAATAGCAGAAGCCAATGATTGTAAAAGCCAAAAATGCAGAAATCCTTTTAGTTTCCAGGAGCATCCCTCAACAGAAATTCTTTAGTTCCCCTCCACAGTGCATCTTTTCCCTTTCTCAGGCTGTACCAAGTACAGTTAAAACTTCATCCTTCTCTTCAGTTGTGACTCAACAGAAAATATTGTACTTCAGAGGCAGAGAGAAAGCTGTGCAGCTATTGCTACTTTACTCCTCCTCGTCAGCTGCCTACTGCCTAGCTCCTCACACACGCAGCCTCCCCGCTTCACTCCTCGTCTCAAAATGATTCTCCACTTTATTATCCATTCAGAAGGAAATACGAACTGATGGAGCCAATCTGACTAAAGACAAAACGCACTCCTTTGGCATTATGAGAGCAGGCAGTGCAGCACAGCGAGCTGATCTCTGCTGGAAAAGCACTCTGCCTGACTCCTGGCATCCTGTGGGACTGTGGAGAAGGGGGGCTGGGGAAAAAAGCCCAGGACTCAACATAATTAACTGGTTCCAAGAAGACTCTTTGCTCAGTTTATTTTTATCTCTCCTGTTCACCCTCAGACTAACATGCAACATTCAGCGATGCCCTCGCTGAAATTAATCCAGTTTCCAAAGAAGACTAGTAGCAGTTCTGGTATAAGTGTGGGGGATTGAACACTCGTTTCCCAAAAATAAAAGTCACATTGTTACATAAAAGAATGACTGCAGAAGTGTTGTGCACAGAATCAGATCCACTCACATTGTACTGACACTTCTCTCCTGGGAGTGAGCAGCAGCAGGCACTCATCCTGCAAGAAGCAACTGACTTAAAGGCACCCTTCATCTGCCCCACAACCTGTTCCAGACGCATTCAACACACTGCTGCTAAGAAAATCTTCCTGTTGAACAGCTGATCCATGTTCATATCCTCTTTCCACAAATGCTGTCTTCATCCTGTCCCCCCTCTGCATGCACTCAACACAAGCACCCACCTCCTTCCTGAATACTGTTTCTCTGCCTTTAGCATTAAAGGCACTGTACAAGTTCTAGTTTTGCTCAAGGACAACTCACTCCATCTTTCAAAACAGTGTCTTTTCACAGTGTGGGGTGGGATTTTGAAGAGGCCTATATGACTTAGCTGTGGAAATGCCACTATCCTCCCATCTGTTCAAATACCTCCTACCTCCTTGTGAGCCAGTCTTGCTGTGAATGATATATCCCCTCCAATGTCTTACCTACACCAGAATCAACTTTTATTCACAGCTTCCTCCACAAGCATCACCATGCTTCCAGCCCTGCCCTTGCTGCAGAGGATATCCTCCCAGCACCTTCTATCCCTGCTCCCACAGCTCGATCCCAGCACCTTGCTGTAGTGCCAGCTGACAGCAGCCAGGCTGGTGTCCCCATCAGCTCATTTGTGTGACTTGGGTAAAGGAAAGTTTCACAGGCAGACTAATGTCACTATTCACAACACTTTCTCTTGGCAGCACCACAGATGAACTGTGCCTCTGCTCTTTCCATGTGCACTGCCCCTTCCATCCAGGCACAGAAACCACCTCCCAGACCCCCTGTAAGGCTGATGTTCTCCTGTGGTCACTAATATTCTCCATCATCCACCACACTTTCTCAGTTTTGCTCCTTCCCTTGCTGCAGGGGCAGGGATTATAGGGCAGATTTTTGAAAGTGCTTCAGCTTTAAATGGTAAGAGTCTGACTCTGAGTTTCTCATTGTGCATTTGCATCCTGCCAGGAGGACAGGGCTCCTGCCCAACTGAGGGCACTGAGTCCCACCACAATAGAAATTACTCCACTAAACACATCAATTATAGTATGTGAGCTTACAGTTGAAGCTCTGCATGAAATTCATCCACATAAGGATGAAGATGGCCCAGCTGAGAAAATAAAATGCAATCCAGGATTTGCACAGTGCTTAGCATCTTCAAAGCTCTGCTTGTGAATAAGATGAAAAAGATCTTGCAAGAGGTCTCCTTCATAGTAATAGTTTAAAAAAAATAGTAAGTATCCATCAGGCAACACCTTCTTATCTGCATTAACTCTCTATAGGACCTGAAATTAGGCAGTGTCACAGGTTTTTAAATGCCATGCTCTTTCCAAATATCCTACTACAAGTGGAACAAACATCACCTTGCCATTGTGGCCTCTGTCATTCCTGTCTCTTGGGTCTTCCTTCCTTGGTCTTTGCCCATCCCTGCAGCCATCAGTACCAGATATTAGCACATCAAAGTGCCAAACACAATGCTGCTCTAGCTACAGTTCCGAAGATCCAAAGAGCCTGTGCAAATTTTCAAGCACTACCACATAAAATCCTAATAGTCCCTGTCATATAAGAACAGGGAGTTCTTATAAGAATAGGAGCAGAAAACCACATGGAAAAAGTGAGCAGGTCTCATTAGACAAAGAGACAGGACACATTGCTAATGGAGATCATGAGCAATGAAGTGCTGTAAAATGTCACTGCCCTCACCACGGCTCACAAGGAGCTGGAGGGGAAAATGGGGCTAAAAACACAAAAAAGCAGGTGCCCTCAGAAGTAAGTAAGAAGGCACCTTTCAAACTTTTAGCATCCCTTACCTAAAGCACAGGAGATTGAGACAGCTCTATTTTTCAAAGATTTTTTTTTTTCTGAAATAATGAAGATAATTCATGATTGGGAAAAAATAGGCACAACTTGCCTATTTTTGACTTGCCTATTTTATGACTCTGAAAAAGTCTACCACAAAGAGTATGCTTTACCTTAAGGCTGAAAGCACTGAGTTATTTGCTTTTTACTAGAGAAATAAACTTGCACGTTAAAATTTAAATACTTCTTACTGCAATTATTTAATTCACCAACAGATTTTAATTTTAGGTTGAGCCAGCAGGGAATTATTAAAACTGATAAAGCCAGGCTCAGCTATATAGGCCAAATGCTTTGATGTCTGCGAGGTATACATTACCCTTTCTTCTTTTATAATCCTCATTATCTATTTCATTTCAACTTCCTGTAAAGTACTGAATTACTGATAAAAATTGTAAAAAGTAAGCAATTCCTTCATGAGCAAGAGTGGATTAACCAAAGGAAAATGAGCACTCTTCAGGCACAGGTCCTGCTCCTCCCTCTCCCACACTTATGCCCCTTCTCCCTGCAGGAAGACAAGCAAGAACATTTCTAGTGTCCTGGCTCTGGGGGAAGTACAGAATTGAGTGGCTAAGGAAATCAGAAGATAAGAATGTTACACAGAGAGATGAAAAAGAAACAAGGAAAGAAAAGCCAAGAAAAACGTCAATGGAGAGAGCTTGCCTGGAACCTCAGGGAAAAATTATGTCCAACTCACTCTCAGGTGTAATTTGTCTCACAAACGGCCTGAGACATCTCTAAGTCAGGAGCTCTCTAAAACAAATATTTTATTGGTCTGGGGGGAAAAAAAAGAACCATCTGTCCCAAGTGAAACTGCCTCCTGCATCTCCCCAAAGACAGAGTTCTCAGGAAGGCAGCTTGAGTTCAGTGCTGCACTAGATCTTACAAGTTCAAATGCACTGTGCAAAGTTTATCAATGCCTTCAGCAGTGAAAACACGCTATTTATTATCTTGTTCAAAGCCACAAGAAGATTAATCAGCAGTCTAAAGAGAAAGTGTTAATGAAAATGCAGCGACCGCCTGCTGTTTGACAGCTGTCCTCAACAAATACCAGCTTTGAGGAGCTGTGCATCACACAACCCCAAGCAGTGCTGCTGAGATAGAGTATGGAAGAGGAGATTGTATACACTGAGGCATTTGAAACTGCCCTGTTAATGTTGCTGTTGTTACAGTAGCTCCAGAACACACTTATGAAACATATGCTTAAGACATTGCTTTCAGAAGAAAGAACAACATTAAGAAGATGTCATTCAAAGAACTGGCTCTTTCTTATCCCCCTAGGAAAGGCTAAGGCAAGGTGCAAGAGCAACATACAGTTTCGGAAAGGAAGAAAGGCACAGGCATCTCCTACAGAACCTTGAGCACCTTGGAAACTGATAATGACCAGATATCAGTATTAAAAGACTTGAAGATAATCTTCCCCAAAGTTCTTACCCTTTAAAAAGTTGGAGGTTTTTTTCTCCCATACAAGTTGAACTATTTTGTTTATAGAAATATAACAAAAATGGAACTGGCTCACTGAAAAAAAAAATGCTAAAGGTATTTTTTAAATGCTAAAGGGACTGGTTACCTTCCAAAGACAGGCAGCTTAAGTCCATTTGTTATGAATGGCTGACTCATCCTCACAGAAAAGATGTTTACACTCCGCATGTCAGCATCATTTGACTGTAAGGACATCTGCTGAACCCTGAGACATGAACATTTCTGAACTAACAGTAGGAAAGACTTTCACATACTTGGGAATAAAAGGTATTTCCAAGGCCAAGAATGTAATAAAATTCAAGGAGTAAGATTTTTGTTAGGTTGATGAAAGAATCATTTAACATAACACTAATGTTTTTGAAGAGCCATGAACTTCACACTTCACAGTTCTGATGAACCTTTATCAGGCAGGGATTAATCAGAGAGCTTAGAGTTGCCTACAATGAGTCCTACCATCTCTGTCCCCCTGAGGTTGCTACTGCCACAACCAGAGGCTAAAACAGATCTAGTCTGATATGGGAATTCTTAAGGTGTAAAATCCTTAAGGGAGCATTGGTCATAAAGTTAGAAAAACTTGGGTTATCATCCTCCATTTGATTTGTTTACAGTCATCACTTACAGTTTATAGTCAGCACTGTCATTCATAACAGCACTGCCTTTACCAAGAGATGTTAGGCAGCCCTTCAAATGCACAGCATAAACATGCCTATCTTTCTTGTCTCCATGTAGATACTTGCACTCTTGACTTCAGGATACAAAATTCCAAATACTGACAGATCTGCATCCCAGCACTTCACAGAAAAGGCTATTTTATTCCTCATTCAGCAGGTACCAGCCTCTTCAGAGCACAAGCAAGCCTTGGCTCCTTTCAGAAGCTGCTGCCAAGACAGTGCCAACCCCACTCATCACAGCCCATACCAGCCTTCAGAGTCAGGGGGATGAGACTCAAAAAGCAGAGCTGTCTCAGGTGATGGGCTGTGGGGTAGCATGTTTCCTCCTTGTGCCCCAGCAATGACAGACACAAAACCTTCCTCAGCATGCTTAAGAAAAACAGTAACAATACTCCCCAGAGCTTTGCCCTGGGTTTTGGCTGCCCACCTGAATTGCACAGAAGCCCTTATCTAGCTGAACTGTCATTCTCCATTTTTAATCAAGAAATACAAGTTGAAGACAGATTCTTAGAAAAATTATGCTGCCTTCTGCCACTCAGCTGACTTGAAAATTTTAACAGCTGGGTGTCCCCATTCCAGAAACAACTGTTACACTGGCCTTCAGACTAGAGCCAGCTTAAATACCTTAGGTCAACAGGCAGCCAGGAAACATTTATAGCAGAGAAAACTCTCCCTCTGCTGCCTCCTCCTTCAAATTACATCTCTCTCCCTCCTAACAGCATCCAAAACGTAAGGACTTGCTATTTCATGAAATTGGAAAATTACAATCAATGCCTTAATTGCACATCTAATTAAATAATCAGTGTTCCTAAAATCCAAAGGCATCTGGACACGGACTTGTGTTGGGGGTGGAAAAACCTGTAATTACACTCTCAGTTGGAGCTGTAATTGCTTTTTTCATCAAGAAACCTGGGAAGGAAAAGTTGCAGATGATATGAAATGTTGATCTCAGGCAGACATAACAGCCTTCAAACAAGAACTAGTTGAGGCAAGCACAAGGGAAGTAAACTGGTCAGCATTTCTACTGTAAACACAGATAAAGAAATAACAGACTACTTGCAGCAGTGGAAAGATAGGCTACACACCTGGAAAAGCTTTTAATCAGAACTGAGCATAGATTACCTAGAAAAGATAGAAAATCTCTATCACAGAATGTTCTAGCAAGTGTAAACACACACATTTTTAAGAGATGCCTATGAGGAAGAGAGATGGTCTAGTTAACCTCCTCACATCTCAGTTTTCTTGCCCCTTATCTTTACCATTCCAGAACCTCTCTCAGGTAGAAAACTGCAGGGGAGCACATATACCTGGCTAAGAGGCATGAAGGTACATTACTCCCCACCGACACCTGCATGACAACCCAGCTTTCCACAACACAGCATCTTAGTGCAAACACTGCAGAGCACATTTTCCTCCCTGAGCTTGACAGTGAGAACACAGAAATGGTCTCTCACAGAAATGTCCATGCATTCTGCAAGGTCAGTCCAACATATAAGGATTTAGCTGAAGGAATTAAATGCCTTGATCCTACATGGGAGCATTCTGTGTGAACTTTAAGACCAGTTGAGGTAAGCCCTTTGCCAAGTAGGAAAGAGGGTATCCTACTGCTCACCAAACACAAAACTAATTAATGTAATTTTGTTTGTGTCATTCAGAGCACAATCACAAACTTTATTTATTGTATCAGAGCCAGGCCTTCCATTATATGGAGTTACATCACCACTGCAGGCAGTGAGGCAAGGCGCATCATATTACTTAAGTAATTCAAGCATAATTGGTGTTTTGATAGTATACCTGTGAAGTTAAAAACTCCCGATAAAATTGCAGAATAAGGGAAGTATCCGGTCAAGAGCTGCTTCTCTGGACACTCATCTCAAAAAAACAAACCCCTGACTTCTCAGAGCACTTAGGCTGAGAGCATATCAAACACTACAAAGTCTGGTTCCCAGATACTTCACTTACTGCTCTGGTGACTCATTTCCAGAATCTTAAATCAAATAACCAGAAATCAATTCATGGATCAGAGCGAGAGGAAATGGAAAAACTCTTTTTAAAACCCAGGATGGCTTGTCCAGCCTCATGCAATATCCTGGAAGGGGAGTAACAACTAATAATCTTACAGAGCAACGCTCAGTTGCCTCTGCTGACAAATTGTGTCCTCCTCATTGCCACAGATGCATCAACTTTCAACAAACAGAGAGAGAATAGTTTTTACTATCCTACCTTTATGTCTTCTGGCTTAAATAATATGCTTTTTTTCCTAGGTGGGAATAATTTTGTGTATTTCTCTTCCCTTCAGAAGGCAGCAGTTGATTAATGAACCAAAATGCCACATAAATACTAGTTATGAACCATGTACAAGCCTGTCAGTCTTTGAGGACACTTAGCACAGGCACTGAACAAGAAAAGAAGGGGCACTGCCACACCACAGCTCTGACAAAAGCACCTGCAATCACACGCAGATTAATGAGCTGAGACACAACCTTCACACCTCCAGTGAAGGCACCTGACAGGCCGAATACTGGACCTGAATTAACTGGGTCTAGAAATCCAGTCTGTCCTGCTACCCTGATTGGGAGGGACAGAGGAGGAAACTTAATGCAAATAAAATGGAAATTACTTGATTTAGAAAACCTCTGCAAGGGGATAAAAACTGCATTACAAACTAGGCTTTGATAATGCAGCTGACCTAAGTTAAGTCACTGAGGGGCCAATTAGCCCCTCTGGCGAAGTCTGGGTTCAGAGGGGCAGGCAGAGCTGGACCAAAGCACACCCAAATGCTGAGCAGGGATGGCAGGAGGGTCCCCCCAGTGACTGATGACTCCGTTCGCTGCTCTTCAGTCACAGAAGCCACTTCACCTTCACGGAAACTGAAGAGAAGCAGATGTAAAGGTAGGATGAAGAAGGGATGACTCTAGCAGCTGTAAACAGTTGTATATTAAATAGTTATTACTATTGCAAGCTAAAAATAGAGCTACATAATTAGGATGAGTAACACACATTCGTGTCACAAAATATGAAGGGGAGTTTTACTTGCTTTAAATTAGGTTCCTTAAATTAGGCATAACGAAATTCAGAGTGAATACACCAGCCAATCTATAGGTATTTGTGTAGACAAAACTAGGCCCTTCAAGTACCCATTATATGAGATACCACAAAAACACTTGCATGCATTTCAATTTGCTGCACTATCGTAATACACTGAATAAAAATAGAAAAATGTAAATAATTGCATTAAAATTTAGCACTCTCAGTTTCTCAATAACAGTTTCTCAAAAATGTGTTTGCTATCTTAAAATATAAGGTTAATGTTGACTCATTAACAAAAATAAAACCCAGATGGAGACATGGTTAAACTGATCTTTTACATAAAGCAATCTTTACTTGTATTTCAAATATTCTTGTATATAACAGCCTAAAGTATTAACCAAAGTGAGGCTAAATAAATTGAGTCTTGAACTTATTTATCTAAATTCGCTCCTAGCTGGACAGCTCTATTATGTCCTTTTTAGTACATATCCCTGATTATTTATCTACTGCTTTTCAAGCTCTCCTATAAAATAATTTAAAAATGTTAGCTTTTAAAAAACTTTTAATGAATATGGGTTCAATTGCAAGTTGCTGTCTAAATAAGCAATTGAAATCCCATGGGGGATATCTAAAATCTCATTTAAGAACAAACCTGTTTACAAACTACACGATATTGTCTGAAACTGTTACCACTTGAGCATTTGTAAGAAAACAAAATTATATCTATGACAGGTTCATTACCAGGCATGAGTCACTAAGAACTACCATTCTTCAAGAAACCCTTCGTGCAGTCTAGCTAGCATCCTTAATACTTACTGCACAGCTGCACAGAAAAGCCACCGTCCAAGAGGGGCTGCAATATGATTTTCACAGTTCTACTTCAGTGACAACTTCTAAAGCAGCAAATACCTCTCGTACACACCTGTGGTTGTGCTCCAAAACCCACAGGGTCCTGCACACAGCCCAATAGCAAAGACAGGAAGGTGGGCAAAGTTAACACAGAGAGGCCAGGCTACGAAAAACAGTGACAGGGGCTGTGATTCCACAGACACTTCTGACAGCCTACTTAAAGGCTTCCTGGATGATGAAGTCCCATTCTTTGCTCCCACAGGCGACTGTCATATAATAGCACTCATAAACAGACCCAATTTTAGACTAATTAGACACAGAAAGGGCAAAGAAACCAATTTGGAAGCTGTTCATTAACAATTAGAAAAATCACTTTCTGATTTCTAGCTTGGGTTTGCTCGTAACTGGCTTATACCCTTCTGTTCTTGTGCTAACACTAACCTTTTGCTTAAATAACTGTAAACTTGCCAATGTTTACTCCCATGCTCTATTAGTACATGGCAGCAAAGTCTGCTCTCAGCTTCCAGTCTACTAAGTTAAGCCATGCTTGTTTGGTCTCATCTCACACATTCTCGGCACCTTCCGTCCCAGGACTTGCCCTGGTGTTTCCTCTCCCACTTCTGTTCTCTGATGTTTGCAATAGTCACCATCTTCTCCAAATTGTATGCTGCTTTCCTACATGTCATATTGGAAATATTATGGAAATACAGGTAGAATACAGGTATACTGCCCACCTGATCAGCCACAGTGTAGCACACAGTACTAAAGCAGCGTGCAATTAATAATTTTACTAGTTTCCCATTTGCCAGGCAGTAATTTTTCCTTTCAGAATTATTTCTACAGCTCCACTAGTGAGGGCAAACTGAATGAGCTTATAGTTATTCAGAACAGCCCTTTCTTCTCTCGTCCTGATCCAACTTCTAAGTGCGGATGGATCCTCTTGTTTTGAGCAGGATACTGCCTTAGGCCACAGAGTAGCACCACTGCTCACCTGGGTATCAGATAATCCTGCAAGCCTGAAGGAACAAGTTACCCTGTACAGCAGGAGACTCACTGCCTATGGCACTCCAGTAAATCAGCACTCAGGTTTATCTCAGCCCTTCCAGCACCTGGTACCTACATGCTTGAGTAACAGATGAAAATCTCAAGATATATTTGGGATTTCACCCCAGTTTTAAGCCTAAATTATCTTCAGTTTTACAGCACATAAAGGATGAAGCTGTCAAGAGTGCTTAGGAAATTCTTCCTGCAGAACAGATATCCATACCCTGATGTTCTCAAGTCCCTTTCAGCAGAGGATATATGTTACACATATAGTTCAGAGACTGCCAGGGAAGGCTGCAGGCCTTCCTTTACATATCCAAAATCCAAGGAGAGGAAGAACTGGTCCTGCCTTACCACCTACATGTTTCAAATTAAACTAGTGTGGAACCACTGAGAAGCCCTTTCGAAACTGACAGTGATTAACTATCAAAGCAATGGAAAAGAACCTACAGTCTGATACAGATCTGGCTCATCTGATCAGTTCTCCACAATGTCACAAACCATCCAGACTCTAAAGATGAGCAGACAGCAGACAACATGTGTGTGGCCACAATATGGTTTAGAAAATCCCATTTGGATGCCAAGAAATGAGTCTACATGCAAAGAAAGTTCTTGTAATAACCCATCAAAAACTATGTCCTACTAAGCAACGTGTATTTGCTTCATCACAAGACCTCCAAGTGGCTTGAATTCTGTGCTACTCTATTTCTGGCTGACACAAACAAAAGACAGGATACCATCCAGAGGGACCTGGACAAGCTCAAGAAGTGGGCCCATGGGAACCTCATCAGGTTTAACAAGACCAAGTGCAAGGTGTTGCACCTGGGTCAGGGCAACCCCCGATATCAGCACAGGCTGGGGAATGAACAGACCGAGAGCAGCCCTGCTGAGAAGGACTTGGGAGTGCTGGTGGGTGAGAGGCTGGACATGACCCAGCCATGTGCACTCACAGCCAGAAACCAAACGTGTCCTGAACTGCATCCAAACCAGGGTGGGCAGCAGGTGAGGGAGGGTATTCTGACCCCCACCTCTGCTCTGGTGAGACCCCATCTGGAGCACAGCATACAGATGTGGAGTGTCCAGCAAAGGAAAGACATGGACCTGTTGCAGTGAGTTCAGAGGAGGCCACCAGCATGATCAGAAGGATGGAGTACCTCTCCTATGAGGAAAGACTGAGAGAATTGGGATCGTTCAGCCTGAAAAGGGCTTCAAGGTGACCTAATTGTGGCCTTTTAGTATCTGAAGGGAGCCTGCAAGAGATATGGAGAGGGACTTTTTACAAGAGCATGCAGTGACAGGACAAAGGGGAATATCTTCAAATTTGAAAGAGAGTAAGTTTAGATCAGATTCTTTACTGTGAGGGTGTTGAGGCACTGAAACAGGTTGCCCAGAGAAACTGTGGATGCCCCATCTCTGCAAGTGCTCAAGGCCAGATTAGATGGGGCTTTGAGCAACCTGATCTAGTGAAAGGTGTCCTTGCCCAAAGTAGGGGGGTTTGAACGAGATGACTTTTAATGGACTTTCCAATCTAAGTCATCTTAGGCTTCTATGATTCTATTTTGCATAGCACCATCCAGAATTGGAGTACTCCTGTCTTCAGGCAATCTATTAAGCATTATTAACAGCTTTTTGACTTCTATGTGTCACTTTTACAATGGGGAGGAAAATAATCAATCACCTTACTTAAATACAAACACACAGTACTAGAAGATTCCAATTACAACCACCTTTACATGATTCCAAAGCTCAGCTCAGAATCATGAAAGGTAACCTTGCCCTACATCTAAACAAGTTGTATAACCATGCAGCTTGGAAAACAAGGAACAAGTGAAAGAAAAGCAACACTGAAGAAAAAAACTTGTCATGTACTAACCCCCTTTTTCTGACTTACTGCCTTTTTCTATGAAGTTATGTTGTTATTCAAAGCATTTGCTAACTCTGCACAAATAGTTAATGCTTCATTTATGATGCTCTCAACCAGTGCTGTCAGCTCATCTTTTCCCAGACTCTTGTGCTTTGTAAGCTGAAGCCCACTGCTATCTCTCTGGTGCAGCGTTTCTTGTACAGATTGCTTCAGTAATACGCAGCACTGGGAAATATCCCCTCCTCCCACACAGATCCTTAAAAATAAGAGTGTGAAGTCTGGCTCTCCCAACAGCCAGTGCTATTTTTAAGGGCTGCGTATGTGGCAGGTGGGAGTCCCCCCACCCACCACTACCATTGCACCCCTATTCTGAGCAGAGGCAACTGACTTACTCCAGTGCCAGATGAAATTCTCTCAAGTTTCACTTTATGAGCACCAAGCACGAGTGTCATGTCGAGGAGTTTCAGGACACCACAAGTTTCTGTGCCCCATTCCAAGTCAGATACAACCTCTATCACCAGACCCTTATGCTGTAATTCCATCTGCCATTTTACCCCTAAAACAAGGAGCAAAGAAGAGAGTTTTCCATAAGGTGCCAATGGTTGCTTCAGCTCCATGATTTTTAGTGTTCTTCTACAGCCTTTGACATAGTCTATTTAGAGGACTAGGTCCATTCTTCAAACATATCTGGGTTCCATTTTTACTGAAAGTGTCACTACTGCAGCAAATCCTAAGAAAAGGCAATCCCTCAATCAAGAATGTTTTAGGAAGAGTCTTGGTATAAATGTGAATGTGAGCTGGGCAGCATCAGACAAGGGAAAAGAGCCTACTGTAGGTTCATCCTGATTCAGAGGGGTGAACTGTGTGCAGAAAGAGAGTTCCTTCAGCCTGCAACACTCAAGTCACTTCTGGAGAAAGCCACCACAGAAATTGCTGTCTACAAAAATAGTTGCTAGAGAAGAAAAGGCAGCAATTCTGGATACAAAGTCTAATTAGAAATCTAGGAATTGTACAAGACACAGTTCATTTATCCCCATCATCAACCCACTGCTGCCAACCACAACTTGCTCTTTAGTCACCAGTTACGCTTCCATGGAGAGGAAGGAAGAGGAATAAGATGTCTTTTCTTTCAGAAAGCACCAACTTTTCAGAATTAAAATCTGCTTTACAAGACTGCGATGAATTTGAATGAGAACATTTCTTTGATCTAAAATGTCCAAACATGTGAGGGAGTGCAAGGAAGAAGCCTTCCCTGGAGGAGTGATATGGCTTAGCAAGTCAATGCACTTTTCTAAACTGTGGGAAACACAGGCTAAAATGTCAGTATTGCTCAGTTTAGATGAGGAACACGAATCCTGTTCCTCCCTTATTCTAGACATATATAACTTTAAAAAAAAAAATTAATAGGTATAAAGGCAATCTATTCACAACCATCCCAGTACCATCTTTATGATCTTACAGGTCAGAGAAGTGAATCAGAGTTCAGCCAAACTGCATTTTTGAACACGCAGTATTGGCACAAAGGAAGAGGTGTCCCTGATTGTGGCACACCTCATGTTTGTAAACCATATCCCAGAGGTTGTATATACACTTTCCCTTTCTTTTTAAGCAAGTCACTGGAAAAAACTTTTGAAGAAAAGTAAATTACACTTGAATTCCCACTCAAAGGCTTCAAAAGAATTTTGACTTAGATGTGTAGAGGTTACAATACAAAACAGAGAAGGAAAAGCCCCTTCAGTTTGTGTTTTTTCCTAACCAGCAACAGCAAGCTATGAAGGGACTTTGTTGTCACTGCAGGGCACAGATGTCCTGTGTGCCAGAGTATACAGATCATCAACACAAAAACTGGCTTTTATGAGAGATGAATAGAAGTTCAGTGTCAGTATGCTGCTATGTCCAGAGAAGGTTGCAGGAAATAGTGTTAGCAATTAACAGGCTCCTACCTGCTGTGGTCATTATGAAAAGTAATTCTGACCAGCACGTTGCTCCAGAAGAGAGTATTTTGCTTAATTTTAACTACTCTGAAAGAGAAAAGCCTGCTGATTTTTTTCCTACTGGAGATATGGTTACCAAAAAGCTACCAAAAAATCACAACTGCAGCTAATAAAGGCACAGCTCTCTTTTCTTGTGTGTACACACAAATAATTATCTCTACTGTAATGTAACTGTTAACATTCATTTTAAAGAAGGTTAAAAAATGGTAGTAGGTCTCAGGGAATCTCAGAAAGGATAAATAAATATGCATTTTATTCCAAACAGATGTGAATATGTGGGTATCTTATTTAATACACTCAGAGAAGAAAGAAGCTTTTCATCCTCTGAGTACAGCATGTCAGCTGAACTTTCCCTCACAGAGAGGCAACAACAGGCACAGGTTGTTCAAGCACCAGAGAATCTCCCAACACTAGAAGCTGCATTGGGAAAGCAATAAGGGGATTTGGGGAGTCTCACAAGACTTGCCATCCTGCAAACTCAGACTGACATAGAGACCCAAGAACCCAGCACGGAGGAACAGTCCTCCCTACTTTCATATTTAAATGCTTTCTAAATAATTATTGTTGTGCAATCCTTAAGCAATCTGAAAGCTCCACATGCCCTTTATAGGTAAGACATGCAGAAAGCATTTGACTGCTATTGTGAGCAGAGCCACCTAACACCAGACAGTGCAGTACAGCTGCCACTGTCCCTCAGATCGTGCCTTACGAACATGATCCTTGCTTGAGTGTAGGAACATCAAATTCATGACCACAAGGGTGTTCCACAGATCCCCACCACCACTGATCCCTAAGATATCTGACCAGAAATGCTGGTATTTTGGTCGAGGTTAAAGATAATCTTCATAAATCACCAGGTAGAAAAGAAGGAAGACATTTAACTGGGGATGTGGTTTTTCTGTATGGAGAGAAGTTTCTGGTAACTCTACTGTTAGAGTCACAGTGCTTCAGTTTGCTTCTTTGCCACTGTGTGGGAGGCTTTGAAAATGCTGAGCTTACTCATCTTCACGGGACTGATAAAAAGACACCTAGGCAACAAAGCTTAAGGGAAATAAAACGCAGAAAGTAAACTATTGCAAGGACTGCAAAGTCCATGAGAGGTGGAAAGGGACAGTTTCTAGTCTCCTGGTGACTGGCCCAAAGCAGTCCACTGTTCTTCTGGGCTGGTGAACAGCCCATGGTTTTACAAAACAGAGGGCCTGGATTCACATGTAGGCATTGAGTTCATTCACATGGGAACACGCAGATAACTTACAATCAAAATTGCAGCCAAAACTGGCAGCAGTTGATGTCGTATTGGTCTCTTCACTAGCAGTGGAAGTCCAGAACCCACTCTTCAAGGCACCCCACTGCTTCTTAAGAAAGGAACAGTGGTGCTTTGCATCAACAGCTTGCTTTGTTAAGATCAAAGAAGGGTTTCACACTCCAAATCACCAATACAACACCCTCTCTGAAGCAGGGCTTCTAAAAGTGAGGCTCTGATGGTTCCTAAATATTTGCAGGTGCTTCATTAGAAGTGCTGACTGTGAAGCTATGGGGCATGGGAAAGTTAGTCTGAAGATATGACCGGGTACCTCTAACAGTAAAGACCAGCAGCTGACCACAGGTGATCACCATATTCTAGAAAAACTGTCATGAACTACATCAGCCCCCTCAGTATGCAATTTAGTTACAAATCAGTCAAAAAGAACAGCCTATTGACAGGGAAAGACAAAGATTAAATAAAAATAATTGATATAAAGCGGCATTTATTGAAAAAAATGAAGAAACAATGCTCCGGTTACTTTGGATTTGACATGAAAATAAGTCAATTGATGTATTTAATCTGCTAACATAAAAGAGAAAAATTAAAATACTTTTTCCCCCATAAATACAATATAAGTGGAGAAAATCCAAGACCCCCACATAATAATCCAAGACCCCCACCCTTATAATATTCAAATGCACTTGAAAGAATTGGCAAGAGAAGTAATTTGATGATTTGACTGAATTCTTGTTTCTGCCAATTCTTCTCTTATACAGAAGTCAGATTCAAATTTGTGTAATTTTAAAAGTCAGAGAGCTGTGTCCCTGCCTGGAGGCTATTTCAGTTACAGAGGGCTCTAAGTTGAAGATGGAATAGCTACTGTTTGTTCTTCTAGAAAAGAAGCTCCCCCTGAGGGACTGCAGCAGACGAGCTCTCAATTAACCCCTCTTTGTAGACAAAGTTCTAAGTGTGAAGGTGAGCAGTATTGAGTCATTCCTCCCAGGGCTGAAAACCCTAGTTGATTCTGGCATAACTGAGTTTCCTCTTCACAGAGAAAGAGAACAAGAAAAACAGCAGAAGTGAAGAACAAAACATGCATGATACAACAAAGCTTTTTTAAGATGCACAGTTACAAATTTCTTTGCCATTTTATAACTGTCAAGTCTTAATTAAAATACTACATCTCTCTGACTCACGGTCAGGATGTAGGATGCATGTACATTATTCACATGAATATTAATCTCTTCCCAGGTAGGAGGCTGAATTGCTCAGGGGATTTATAATCACATCACATATGGAAACGTCTTGGTCTCTTTTTCCCCCCACTTCTTTTCCTTTTCTTTCAAATTCCAGCCAGATCATTAACAATTAAGAGTCTATGTGAGAGGAATCCAGTCAGTCAGATGCGTGAACTGAAGCTCCATGTGTAGTCATGAAATTATAAGTCACATTGAGAAAGAGGAACACAGAAATGTGCTACAGGAATCACTTTGAACATTAAGGACATAACCACCTGCTCTAAAGTGTTGGAACAAAAAAGGGCAGTCCTCTTGAAAGCTTCTAAGTAATGACAGAAGATGGAAAGATGCTAATAGGATGACCAGAGAAACGAGATGTAATCTTTCACCAACAAAGGCTGATATAATCACCTGGTTACATTATCACCACAGCAATCCCGATCTGTATCTGTAAGCCTGTATTTGTATCACTGATTTTCAAACTAGGTGTGGGAACAAGCTAGTGACGCAGAGGGTGCAGAAAGCAACGAGCAGAGATGCCCTTCTAGATTTGAGAAAAAGTAGAGAGAGAAACCAGGATCCAAATGCATCTGAGGAAACTGTGACTGTCTTCCTGATACCACGGAAGGAAAGGAATTAGACAAGCTAGAAGACACTTTGCTCAGAAAATTAGTATCTAGAGTTCATGAAAAAAAGGCTTAAAGGACCAGGGAGTTCAGGAAGCTGTTAACAGTTAATGAAACAGCAAGAACAGACAAAAATCTCAAGCTGCTCCAGTGAATAGGAGAGAAAGGACATACACTGCGGAACCTGTTCCCCTCCTAGAAGGACTTGAACTCTCTTCTTGAGGACATTTTTAAGGACAAGAATGATTGCACAGAGTAGAAATCAAAAGGCTGAAGTACAAAATTAAATACCTAGCAGGGAACACACAATATGACAAATAAATGATGGATGCTAGTCATAGGAAGACAAAGCTATCATCATGTGGCATTAAGAAGGCTGGAACATTTGAAGCCTTAATTTCTTCAGGTCTTCACTGACAGGGACAAATCCAGTCAGGCAGCTGACAGAATTAATACTCGTTTGTTTGGTTTTTTTTAAAGGAAAGAAGTTTAGAAAGTTGTAAAAATTAGGCTGCAGTAAAGGAAAACAGATTTGAAAGAAATAACCTGCCTTATCAGTTTGTTGAGTTAGCTGGCCCTAATAAATCTTCATCCTCAGGTTCTAGGTTGTAACACTGACAATCATTACGCACAAAGAACTTATAAAGCAGGTAATGAAGATTTGAAAAGGGCAAAACTAGTACTTATGCTTAAAAAATAGTAAGAGCTTGGATAATTCTGAAAGCATTAACTTGGCATACACACACCCCAGTTCCCTGGAGATTGAAGACTGGAACAAATAATCAAATTATCTGCAAAACTTCCCTAACATAAAAAGAAGAGAAATAACTGTGAACACAGTTTCATGAATAGTAGAACTGTGTCAAATCCATTTAACTTCCTTCTACAACAAGGTAAATTAGTCTAAGGGGTAAGGAAAGAATAGTGGAAGTTTTGCCATCCTGAATTCTGGATGAAGCTCTTAAAATAGATGCAAACACAGTGGGGAAAAAAATAGATACAGATACACTCATGGCAACCAAGCTAAAGAATGTATCAAGCAAGGTCCCTCAGGTAGCAACTCTGGTAGCACAGCCCAGCAGCATGGGTACCACACAACTTTGTCACATACAACTTCCATGATTTGTGCACACAAAAGATGAGGTAGAGACAGACAGCAAAGTGCCCAAGAAATGAAAAAAAACCAAACCAATTCTATTAAGAAGAAGTGCAAAGCCGTATTCAGCTGAAATTCAACATAAATACAGGCTGGGGAAAAACTGAGAAAGACCTTTTTCAGGAGGAACCAGAGCTCTGGAAAGTACAAAAGTCTAACTATGCATCAGTGATAGCCTGTGATAAGAAAAGCATCATCACAGCAGGACAGCTGGTATATCTTGGGATATCAGGATCACAGAGAGGAGAACAAAGTCTTTGCTGCTCTGTAGTGCACGAGCAGGCTCTCAGCTGGGTTTCCACATTCAGCTTTGGACACTACACTTCAGGAAAAAAACAAAGAAAGGAGTAAGAAGGAGAACTAAAAAAAGACAGGCTGGTTAAAGAGTGCCAAAAAGCCTGGCAAGAAAAGTCTAAAAGAAATGGGGTCATCTAGTGAACATGATAAGAATGAGTAAGTGAGGTTTTGTCCTGATTTTGCAGCAGCCCTTTACTATTTCGAGTATTCCTTGTTCTAATCAAGAGAAATGGATTTATACGGCACAGGAGAGACCTAGACCAGAAGTTAGGGAAAGTCTTTGGACAGTAAATGCAGTTAAATCCTGGAGCAGATTCCTGGAAAGCTCCATTTTCCACATATTTTAAGGGAATTTGCATTAATAGTTTTCAGTAATGGTCAAGGTAGAGCAAATAATGACATTTTGCTATCATAACTAAACTGCTGTTTCAGTAACAGTATCCTAAAACATGTCCTCCTTTCAATTAAGCAGAATCACAGAATGATTCTGAACCTCATGGACCTTTTATGTTTCAAAAACAGAGACACACGAGGGAAAGGTATTGTTGAATCTCTTGTCCCTTCTAATACATTTTTGCATTTGTTTTCACGGAACTGAACAGTTTTGCTCGCATACTCTACAAAATTACAGCAAAAATTCCATTTCCTAGATACCAATGGTGTTCTTAAATTTCACTTTGCATGTCATGCTGACAGTGTTGATTCAAATCCCTTCTGCTAAAAAGTGAAGCAATCGTTACATGGAAAAACTATTTTGCCTCCCCAGATACAAAACAATAATCACTTTCTTGAAAATTTGCAACAAATCCAGAAGAGAAAGAAAAGTCCTGATAGTGACAGATATTGTAACATAATTTCTTAGAATAAACAAAACAAGGCATCTCAAGAAGAAAGCAGTATTTCTATATGAAATATATTCACTCTGCACTTAGGGTAGTAGGCAAAAGTTTATCATCTACAGAACATGAACACCATAAGTCTTCTTTCTGTGGGCACAGAGATGGATGAAAGCATAAGATTTTTTTGTTTCTTAAAAAGCCCAACTTTTTGGTTCTTGAACACTGTTTTCTAAAACAAGGGTGTGTATACTATTATAGAAAATGTCACAACCATTTCCTTTTGACTTCCCAAATCGAGACTATTTATTTTTAAAACTTACTTTCATGATATGGAAATACCAAGACTTATTATACACCCACTTTCAATTAGTATATATAAAAATATTTGATGTAAAGTTTCCCAAGGAACATTTTCACATGAAAAATAATAGAGATAACTGCTACTAAGCTAACAAGCTAACCTCAAGTTGCCTTGAGAAAAAGCCTTCATTTCAAACAATTTAACACAAACCATTTAACCCCAGACTTTATTATTACTGTTTACAAATTCAGCGCTAATTTCTCTGTTTCTGCATATATTCTGATTTTTGACTCTGGTTCCACATAATGATGTTAAAAATGTTTGGTAGAATGAGACAGATCGAAGAGCATCACAACACGCTGCAGTCCTAAACAACACATTTCATGAAATTTTTGACTGCAAAACATCAAAACTGGAAGAGATGTCTTACACTGAAGAAGGAAAGAAACCCCAGTAGCTCAGAAAAAAGGTAAAGCAAGATTCCATCCTACCTCTTGAAGCTGCAGTCGAACTTTGCTAATGGCTCTAATCCAGTGGGCTCTTGCTGGAGGAAATGGTGGTGGCTCGTTTTCACCATGGTAGCTTAAAAGCAAGAAACAAAATATGACTACATGAAAAACACTCACCTGTAGCATTAAAGATCAAACTACATGGTGTAATCACAGCTTCAGCTTTGCAAGCTGAAGGAACCAACAAGCTTCAGTCAACACAGCCCCACACATGCTCTCAGCAGTGGGAGGCTAAAGGTTTCCTTATACACAGGAACTATCTTGGAAACTGATGAGCTGAAAAATATAAGTTGTATACAACCCAGACCCAGGAGTAAGATGATGTTTGAGAGAACACAAACAGTCCAAGACACTTCACCAGGCCAGTGCAACACACTGGTATCGTAATTACACACACAAAGAGACAGATGGGAGATTCAAAATTCCCATGCCCACTGCAGGTTAGAAAACCACTGCCTCTTCCTACTAACCCCTACCGCTACAAGTTTAGAGTCCCTCTTCAGTGGAAACACTGGCAACAGAGCTCAGCCATATTTCTGCTGTTCACTAAATCTTTGTCACTCCGCCCTTTCCTACAGCTTTTCAAGAAGGAACATGCATCTGTCAGCAAGCTCCACCTCAGTGCACCACAGCACACGCTGCACTCCTCAACCTCACCATACCTTGGACTTTTGGTGGCATTCCTGCTTTTCTATGTTGCTGAGGCTTAAATCACCAAAATAAACACCTTTTTCCTGCCTGCAAAGCACCCACCCCATGGTGCTGACAGCACAGAACAACCCCAC
Organism: Formicarius rufipectus; assembly: GCA_013399695.1. NCBI lineage: Eukaryota > Metazoa > Chordata > Aves > Passeriformes > Formicariidae > Formicarius > Formicarius rufipectus. The sequence goes on along the minus strand of VXAU01000975.1, from coordinate 1,221,084 downwards.
AGCTCAGAGCAACACACATCCATGATACACATCTAGCTTAGGTGCAGCTCCAAGGATCATCCTTCAGAGCTCAGTTCCATGCACACTCCATGGAGACAGGAGAGCACTGCCAGAGAGTGAAGAGAAAGGGCGCCAGTGACGTAGGAGCATCCAAGTTAGATGCTTAAATTAGCCTGAAACAGGCTATGTGAATAACCTTCCCCATGAACAAATATAGGCCAGCCATTCTGGGACAAGACTCCTGCTGCTCTGTAAGGAGAAGAGGAAAGTGAGTCAGAGTTTAAAAACGGTTTAACACTTTCTCTAGTCTTGTTTTCCTTTTTTCGTCTTTAGCGTAAGGTTTGCCTATACATGAACTCCTGTGGTTAATTCTATCATACAAGCACAGTTACACCAGATGTACGCTCCAAAGGGTAGAGACAGGCAGACATCTTTCCATGGATCTAACTGAAGTAATTCTTTGTACTTACGAAAGTATAATCATATCCCCACTAGGGTCTGAAATGATTACCTCAAGGAAAAATGTCACTCCCAGATTTAAGTAGTGAAATAGGAAATTCCTGTAAAACCTGAACAAAACCCAGTACACTACTCCCCCAAACTTAGCTGAAATACTTTTGAAGTCTGTTTTCAATACTGTTGACAGCTTGGAAAACCAAAGTACAAGGACAAGAAAAGCTGCCACAGTGAGTCAGAGCAACATGTCTATTCATACTGTAATTCTACAACCTACAACTACATAAACACTTAACTCTAATGGTGGTAATCTGCTACACAAGAACAGAACTAGTGAAGCTCTAACCATGACAACATGTAGTTCTTGGTTGCATAAACTTGATCTCAGATGAGTGATGGAAGCAGCTACTTTTGGGCCAGAGTACGTTCATCAAACCAGAAACAGAAAATACAGCACATGAACTTCAAGGCACTAGCTGGTGTTCCTCTTTACTTACACTGCAAATACACAAAGTTAATGTCCCGTAATAACTGGTCCTGCACAATAGATGTTGCACAGACCAGCAACATCAACTTAATTGCCAGAGAAAGCTGACATAAATTTGCCCCGGAAAATAGCAAATAGAGGAACCCTCTTTGAACTAGTTGAAAACAACCTGGTAATTTCACCTACCTCATTTGGGCATCTGCATCAACATCCTTGGGCTTTTCAAGTTCCACAGGTAACTTAGCTGCAGGATGGTCTTGATGTTTTTCCTCTATCTTGCAGACCTTCTCCTCCTCTCCTTTGCCACGAGGCTCCTCTTGATCCCTAAGCCATGCTGGACCATCCTTCTGGTAGCTGCCCAAACTGTGGTGGGAATGATTCGACTGCCTTTCCTGGTGATCATCTTCTTGCTCAGAGCCATGGACACTTTCATGGGAATGTTCCAGCTCGCTTAGGTGAGAGCTTTCCTGGCTGACATTACAAGAGGAGCCATATCTACTACTGCCAGCAGGACTATGAGAGAATAAGAAAGTCCATCAGAAAAAAAATAGTGGATTGGAAAAACACAAAACAATCTGAACAGCCAACAAATTGTGCAGGACACCAATTATGACTGAAAAGATGTGTTATGAAGTCAAATTTAAATACTATGCTTTTATGTTTGTTATCTAAATCTAGACTTCTGAACCTCAAAACTTTGGTAGGGAGTAGAGATACTTCATAAGCAGTCTACCAGCATATAGGCCGTATGTACTTTATATATATATATGCAGATATATGCTTTTATATGTATACTTATATATGATCTATACATATATATACACCTTGGTCTTTTCTGCACCAACTACCTGTTCACCTTATTTCACCCTTGAAACTGACAGTGAAGATATTCTAATAACCAGAGAGGAATAAGACTGGAAACACAGCAATTCAGAGTGAAAGTGTTTCTATCTTCTGTGGTTTTGCTGCAGCTGGGGTCTTTATCGTGACCATTTAAGCTGACTGTTGTTATAAAACACAGATAAAGTTAACTTTATTTTTATGTATTAGAAGTTTATGATAAAATACATTGCTGTTAAGATTAAGATGGTCAAGACTCTCAACTTAAAAACTTTTACAGAAGTGGAGCAATTTTTCAAATGAAAGCCACATGTCTCACTCCAATAGTGCTTTCTAATTAATTAATTTTATGTAAAAATCCCATAATCACAGGGGTGTGATCTCTGTGATTCAAGACACCACTTTCAGGACTGAATTCCTGGAATCCTCAAACAAAATACAGCAGATGGAAATTTCTCATGCAGTCAGGAAAACTATGGCGAAGAAGTAAGCAGCACTCATGTTTTTCTCTTGCAGTCTTAGGAGAATTTGGAGTCAGAAGTTTTATGCATGCAGAGTTGCAACTGCATGATCAGAGGAACAAGTTTCACTTGTATCACAGAGAAATATATAAATTTAGTGAGTCTCTGTTTTGATTTTTGAGGGCAATTGTGACTTAACACATGCACAGGACTCAATACAGACTCATGAAATACAGATACCTTCCTCCAGTGGTTTTTGTAACTGCATGAAATAACCTTCCACCAGATTTTAGGGAAAGCAAGCATTAGAATACCTTCATTTATATCTCTGATAATGTTTTAATATCTTCAGAAATATGAAATGAACCTAAGTAGTTCTATAATGTATCATCAGTAGGTTAAATTTCTCTCTAAAAGCTTTTACCTTGCATTTTGAAAACAAAATGCTATCTACCAATATACACTATCTACCCTTACTTTTTTCTCAACAAACACATTATTATTATCACTAAACAAGAAAGCAAAGTGATTTGTATGTAGCAGAATTAACACACAAATACTTCTGAAAGGCTAACAAAATTAACACTAAAAGCATTTCATTCAGTGGCACACAGTATAAGAACACGGGAAATTCAACTTCACTTAAAGAAGAAGAGTGGAAAAAGGTGAGAAAATGGTCTAAAGGCTTGTACATAACTAGGAATTGCAGTTTGCCATATCCTCTGTGACAGCTATCAGTGAAATTACAAACATGGACAACAGACAGGGAATGGGACTGAGCTACAAACATTAGACACCAAGGCCATTATCTACTGCTGCAGTACTGCATTATAAATGGTCAAAACCCATTTATTATGCCTCATTTGTAACTAGCCTTTTCTCAATCTGCTGTTCCACGCTCTGCAGATCTGCAGCCACTGTGTCCGGATGAAGCAGTGCTCCATCAGGAGCAGAGTCAAGCCCAGTTTCTCTCAGTTCAGGCTTCTCTGCCACATGCTCTTCTTTCTGCAGTTCACCTGAAAGCACATTCTGCTGATCTTCTGACTCTTTATGAAACTGCTCTCCGAGCTCTTTGTTGGGTGCATCAACAGTGCTTGCACCAGATGGTTCTTCAGAAAGTTCATTGTCTACAGGCTGCTTTGGAGACAACTTTATTTCTATATTTGCATCAGTCAGTTGATCTGAGACTGCAGATTTTGAGTTTTCATCTGAACTGACTGTTCCTAACACCTTGTCATCTGGTTTTGACAAAGACTGTGATGGTACACTTGGTTCCTTTTTGGCAGAGGTCTCCCTGATGTCTTTTTGCCAGGGGAATGAGAAATCTAGCTTTTTCCCAAATACTGCTCCTTGGGCACTCTCTGGCTTGCTCACCTTTTCTTCACTACCTCCTTCAAACAGAGATGAAGAAAGTTTCTTAAAACTGGACATGAGGCCCTGATCTGCTCCTGCTTTATTAACAGAAGGTGGCTCCTGAGAGAAGAATGACCCAAATGGCTTTCCACTATCTGAGGATGACATAAAGCTGAATTTTGGCAAACTGGGTATGTTTGGTATTTCAAAGACAGTTTTACTACTGTTTGAATCTGGAGGGACATTATTAGTTTTACCCTGTTTCTTCAAGTCAGATTTGGAAGCAATCTCTTCTGCAGGCACTTCATCAATTGCTAAATGTTTCTCCTTTTTGGCAATTTGCTGTTCTACCTCACTTGTCTTATCTTCATTCATCTGAAGCAGATGAACACTGGGCTCATCAGCTGGAGCTGTGTGTTCTCTATCATTACTACTGATCAAGTCCTGCTGATCAATACCAGCATTGGCCTGATCTCCTGTAACACCAGGTTCTGATTCAAGTGTAGCACTCTCATCTAACTGGGAAAGGTTTGTGTCTGCCCCACTAGCTGGGGATTCCTTCTCTAGTGCAAGCTCATTAGTAGAGACAGTGTGCAGGACATCAGTGGCTGCCTTGTCTGCAGGAGCAGCTTGCTCCTCTGCTACACGTGAAGATCCCATATCTAGCTGGCAAGTTACTACATCAGCCTGGTCAGTGGCCTTGGCCTGCACTGTATCAACTGCATCCCTGAGATCAGCCTGGTATGGCTCAGTATCCCCCACCCCGGAGGGCAGTGCTTCATTATCCAACTGCACAACCTCACGGGCCTGATCCTCACTAGAGACTCCCATTTCTGGCATGATCCTCAAAGGTTCCTCTTTGCAGGTTTCCAAGTTCTGCTTTTCCTCAGTTTCTTTTTTCATAAGAATCTCCTTGGAGGAATTCTCTCCTGCTGAAACAGGTAATGCATCCCTCTTCACAGAGCCTGAGACATCTCTTTTAGACTCTCTGGCTGCAGCTGAGTTTTCTGTCTCTTTAGAGTCTTTTGTTGGAACAGACCCAGTGACATCTTTCACACTACTGCTTCGAGGTTTAGGGGTGGATTTTGGAGGCATCTCTTTTGGAGATTCTTTTGGACCTTTAAAGATGCCAAAGAGATCATTTGTGAAAGATGGTGCTGGGGCACTTGGGAGGGATGAGAAACCAAAGAAAGAAGAGCTTCTCTTCTGTGCAGTAGGAGGTGCAGTAGCTTGGGGTTGGGAAAAGAAATCAGATAATGTTTTAGGTGGTTTCATTTTTGTCATGAAACTTGAAAACATTTCAACTGAAGAATCCAGAACTGATTTATCACTCTCAGGTTCCTTAGGTTTATTTTGAAAATTAGATACCTCTGGCATTTTAGAAGGAATGTGTGGCTCTTGTGCTTGTTTTAACCTGTCACCAAGAGTTTGTTCAGGTACTTTATCTTCTGGCAACTCATGCTGTACACAGACTTCTTCAGAGACCACTTCATTTTTGATGTCACTTATATTATTTAAGTCATTTAGACTCTGGGAATTCATCTTATCACCTGAGGCCATGCTATTATCAATCTCTTCAGAAGTTTGCTCTTTTGAAGAATATGGCTCTTCTTTATCAATAGGAAGTGCAACAATGTCCATTTTTAATGTGTTACCCAAAGCATCTTCTTCTGCACATAGGGAAACAGTCTGTTGGTCCTGAGAACTGTCCTGCACACTGGGAGTCTGAAGGCAAGGACCAGAACCAGTCAGATTGGTTGCTGCAGTGTCATTGGTCTGTGGAAGCTTTTCTACGTCGCTCCCTTCAGCTACTGCATTAATACTTTCTACATTTTCCACTGCCAGCATTTCTGGTTTATTTTCCAGGACATTCAGGGAATTAGACAATTGTTTGCCAGTCACTGCTGCAATAATATCATCAACTTCTTTATTATTGTCTGCACTTTGTTGCCTAGTAGCACTGCTGCTATTGACACCAGAGTTAGTGGAAAGACTTTGCTTCATATGAGGCTTAGAGTTCACTGGTTTAGCTGGTTTTGTATTACCCTCCTGTCCTGGAGTAGTTTGTGGCTTTTCATCCAAAAAGGATGTCAAATTGAAGAAGCTAAAGCTAGTACTTCTTTGAGGTACGCTCTTCTCAGCGGACGGACCACTGGAGAAGAAGGAGGGCAGATGAAACAGCCCCTCTGACTCTTGCTGCTTCCCAGCAGCAGGAGCAGCAGCAGGTGCTGAAGACTTTGGTTCGTCTGAACCAGTGAAGAAGGAGAATATGCTCTTACTGGCTGGCTGTGATTTTGGAGCAGTGATGTCAGAAAAGCTGAATGGCAAACTGAAACCTGACTCTTTAGGTGTCTGGTCTGGCTTTGGTTTTGTCCAGTTAACTGTGTTTCCTAAGCGATCTGCTCCTTGTTGCTTTGGTGTAACCGTGGGTGTGCTGCTTTGCTGCACAGGTGACTGACTCAACCGGCTTGTTCTGGGACCAGCACCCATTGCCCTCTGCGAAGCATGTCCAGGGGGCACTTTTTTACTCTCAGGGAACTCCTCCACAGCTTGTCTGTTTTGTTGTACCCCAGGGCTAGGACAGACATGCCTGCCCATGCCTTCTGTTCTCACCTCTTCCTTTAGGGTCGAAGACAGAGATGGCATACTGGCACTCTGAAGACCCCCTGATTTCTCAGGTTTTTGTCTTGGCTCAGCCATAGTTCTGCTACTGGTTTTTGGCAGAGTCATAGTGTTTGAGGTTGCTTGAGAAGACACAGGCTCCGTCTTGAAAAGATCTCCGATGGATCCAAACAATGATGAAATGCCAGAGGTTTCCTTCTGTTCTGGTTGTTTCACCTCTTCTGGTTTATCACTTTGACCCTTCTTCAAATCTGGGGATGGATGTGGTGCTTTGTTTACTTGTGTTTTAAAGAAATCAAAAAATCCAGAAGCTTGGGTTTTGTTGGCAGTTGAGCTAGAAGGAGAATCTTCTCCAAGACTGAACAATTTCAGAGCACTTTTAAATAATGTCTCCTCAGGCTCAGTGGCTGGTTGGCTCTGATTTGGCTGTGAGTCACTAAGTTCATTAACGTTTGCATGCCTTTCAAGGCGCCTGGAAGGTGGTGGTTTTTTGACAGCTTTCTCTTCTCGTATGGGCCTGCTGTCCGGAGCAGCCTGGCTCAGCAGAGAAGGAGATCTTGTCAATCCTGGTTTTTTAACATGGATGTTTTCAGTTAGATTTGATTCTGCCGTTTCATTTCTAGCAGCCTCCAAATTAAGTTCTGATGAAGCATTCCTTCTTGGTTCTGATGTAACAGGAAACTTCTGCCCTGCTTGTGCCTCATCTAATTTTCTATTCAGTGTAAGTGATAAAACATCAGTTTTATTTTCAGATGATATTGACTGTGTGTCTGTTCTCTTCAAGGAAGTATCTTCCAATGTCTCAGAGCTAGGACTTGAAGACTTTCCAATTAGACCACCCAAAGCAGAAAACAGTGAGCTAACTTTGTTCACTGGTGTTTTCTTATCTTCCTCTGTCTTTTTTGCTTCTGCTGCTCTTTCAGCCGATACTGCAGTTTCCTCAGCTTTAGGAGTAGACTGAAACAGTTGCAAACCAAAGAACCCTGATGACCCACTCGCAGAAGTTGTCACTGAGACAGTCTTCTCAACTTCCTTGTTGTGGACTTCCTTACTCAGGGATTTATTGAAAGCTGCTCTGGAATGTGTTCTGAGATCAAGGGTTAATGGAGACTCCTCTGAATAATTTTGTGTTTCCTTCTCAGGCCTAAAATCTACTTTGAGCTTTTGAAGTTTATAACCTGAGAAGTCTAATGGCTGCTCTCTCTGATAATAAATAGACTCCTCAAACATCTGTGAAAAAGTTTCCAAATTCATGTTCATTAGCTGATCGCTCCTCTGCAAAGCTACTGACAAATCCAGGGGTTTATTTGTTGTATAATCATCTAAAGACTCTTCTTCAGCAAACCAGAAGAGCTCATCTTCACTGCCAAGAGGGACTTTAAAACCACAAACAGCAATTGTGTTGTCTTCTAGCACAGCTCTTGGAATGGAATCTGCCTGAAAATTGTAATCCCAGCAGTCCAGATAAGAATAAGTTTCAGGAGCACACACGTAGACATACTGTCCAGTGGGATCAGTGAGCAGGGAATACACATACTGGCTATCACTGTACATGTAGTATCCACAATCACCATCTTCTGATGGCCACCATATGCCCTGCTCAAGCATCATTATCCACTCCTGATACTCTCGGCTGTAGGAGGAGTACATTAAGCTCTCATCCATACTCAAAGTCTCTTGGTCAATTAGTGTCCACATCGTTCCATCACAGCCAGAGGAGTAGCTTAAATCCATGGGCAGCTCTTCAAATGAGTAACTGCCATCTCTCTCAAATGGCATAAAGGTACTACAACTTTCATTTAGAGAATTAGCAGTCCATGCATCATTTTCTTCAGAACAAACATCTTGAAACATTAACTGATCAAAGGACTCATAGGAGATTGCACTTAAATCTAAGCTCTGTCCATCAAAATTGGCATTATTCTGCCAATCCATCACATTTGCATTCCCATCCTTTTTACACAGATTCACTACTGTGTCACTTTCAGGCCAGTCCAAGAACTGAGGGGGCAGAACAGGGTTCTGGTTTAGCACATAGTAAACTGGTACTGCTATTCCACGAGTGTCAGCCAGTTCTCCCATTTCATATTCCCATTCAAAGCTAGAATGGCTTCTTGTTTCCTGATAAGCTGAGTACTGTTCTGTAGGGTTATAACTTTTATTATACTGTTCTGTAGGGTTATAACTTTTATTAGTCAAATTGAGAAATTCATTTGAACTTTTGTTTAAAGGAGTTGGAATAACTTTAGATTCTGCAACCTGACGAGGAACACGCCTACTATTTACAGGCTTCCCAGATAAGTCCTGTACTTTGTCTTGCAGATTTAGAGCCTCAGGGAGCACAGGATGCCCACAGTGGGGAACCTGTGGCTCAACTGTTTTATTTACTCCTGCACTGGATGGGCTGTCAGTAGTTTTGGAAGATTCCATTGTTTTTACACTATCTTGTTTCTCTTTTGGTTTAGGCAGGAGATTTTTCAAGAAGCTGGAAGACTGCTGCTTTTCTCCAGTGCTGCTTTGAGTACCAGAAGTGGCACCTGAGTTGCTGGGTTTTGTCTCCAAGCTAGAATCCTCACCTCTATCAAAGAGCTTCATGAAGCCCAGAGAGTTTGTTTTCACCTTCTCTTGCTTAGATTCAGACAAGTTTTCATTTGAAGCAAACCTAAATAAGCCAGAAAATAATCCTGGAGAAGTGCTTTTCTGGCCATCACCCTCACTTTTAGCAGTTAGGTCTTGGTTACTGGCTGTGTTTTCATTGGAAGAAATGTGAAGAAACCCAGAAAGAAAACCTGGTGTGTACTTCTTCTCCATATCATCTGCACTTGCAGCTTCTGGCCTTCTGGATGAAGAGGTGGGTTCAGCTGAGCTGTTGTTTAAGTTTGGGGCACTTAGTCCTTCCCTCACTGGTTCTCCATTCGCATTTTTAGGTTCTCCCTGAGTACTCTTAGTTCTCTGCTGCTCTTCTGCAGCCTTAAAGGTAGCAGAGGCACTCTCCTGGTGTTTTTCTCTGTTTCCCTGGCCACTAGATAGGTTTTCTTTATTCATGTTTTTTCTTTGTTGAAGTTCCTCCTTATGTTCTGATAAATTTGGAACTGAGCTAGATTTGAATGAAACAACATTTTCTGACTTTCTGTTTCTGTCTCCAGGTAAAGAACTGCTGCTAGAACTCTGATGACTTCTTTGATCCTGTGTAGCTGCTAGATTTTCTGCAGAAGAAAATCTAAATAATGAAGGAATAAAGCCTCCTTTCTCATTCTTCTGCTCCTGCTTTCCTGAAAAACCCAGCCCACTGAAAAAAGGAAGTTTCCCAGTGAAAGGAAAGGAGTGCTCTTCCTTTGATGAACTATTTTGTCTTATATCCTCCTCAGACTTGTGGCCTTTAGAATGCCCAGGAGCACTTTCTTTCTGTCCTTGTTCAGCAGAAGGAAGCAACAACTGACTGAAAGACTTTTTGAGTGGACTGAAAAAGCTCTCAGATGCTGTACCCTGACCTTGAGGTTGTGAGTTGGGTTCCACATTACCTCTGTTTGGCTTGTTTGGCAGTCCATGACCTGCAGTATGCTGATCCTCTGAGTGATTTGCAGGAGGCTGCTGCTCCCTGGCAGTGGGCACATTCTCTTTCACAGTGGCATCTGGCTGGTTTGTAACAGGATGCAAATCTGATTGCTTCTGTGGCACATCCTGCTGCTTGGGAGCCAAGAGACCATCAAAATTGGCTTTCAAGCTGAAGGAACTGACTGAGTTTGTGAGCCTGCCAAAGATTGAAGACACAGAAGTGCTATTTGAGTTTACCTCTGCCTCACTTCCAGTCTCACTTTTCTGTATCTCCAGAACAATGCTGCTGGTCCTGACTGACGTCTGCCCAGATGGTGTTTCACTCCTGTTTGCCTCACTAACTTTCACAGCATGGCTGTCCTCCTTGGTGTGCTCCTCCTTTGTGACTTCTGGATTTGGCACTTCCTTCTCAGAGAAGATCTTTAAAGGATTAAACATGCCTAGAACTGAATTCACAACTGAATGTTGGTTCTGTTGGCCATCAGCAGCAGTTCCTTGTGATTGCTGGGGATGATGGGGTGTGGAACTCTTACTGTTCATCTCAGTGGTTTCTAGCTTGTTGGAGTTTATGTTCTGTGCTCCTTTACTGCCACTTACCTGGGATGGTAGCAAAGACTGAATGGAGAACTTGGAGTCAGTTTTATTAGCTGCTGCCCCTCCAGAAGATGAACTCTCACTTTTAGACTTGCTAGAAAATACACTCAAGATTCCACCTTCTGATGAGTTTTTGTTTTCTGTGTTCTCTGGAGTGGAAGAAACAAGTTTTTCAACAGATGCTGTGAGCTGCTTTGTGCTTGACCCCACCTTTTCTGTGAAAGAGCTGAACAGAGAATTAACTGTATTTTTCACACCTGACAAGTCTGGAAGAGATTCAGATTTGCCTTTGGTACTCTCCTCTGTAGCAGGCTGTTTGGTCTGTTCAGACTTTTTAGCTTCTACTGAATTATCAGCATTACCCTGCTTTAGTGGCATGCTCTCAACATTTTTTCTGGTTTCTGTCAATGTACCAAATTTGCTGATTTCTTCTTCCTTTTCAGCCAAGTATTCTGAGACTGATTCTACCAGACACTGAAGCTCATCCATCGTGTCTATGTACTCCTCGCTGGGTTCTTCAACAGGAGACAGTGTTAAGTCCTGCACAGTATGAACACGCTTGCTCTCTTTAGTTTTATGTTTTTTATCAGAGCTAGTTTTTAACTGGGAGTCTGTATTTGTAGGGCAATTAACAGTTAAGTTTCTCAAATGGCTAATGTCAGAATCACACCATGTTTTTGAAAGTGCAGCCAGTTCCTCCATTTCGTCATCTGAAACAGGCGAGTACTGGAACTCATCAGAAGCACTGCTGTCAAATTCCTCGAGGACATCCACAGGCACAAAAGTGTTCTCTGGCATCCCTATATGTTTCAGGTCTTCAGTGCTACTGAGGTGAAGTGAGTCCTCACGGTTCATTCCCTGCTTGTTGGGCAACTTGCCACTTTTAACCATTAACCCGTTTTTGTATGGACGCAGGATTGGATAAGCAGGCAACCGTTCCTTACTCCCCGAGCTACGGGTATATTTTCCAGTTCTATCATATACTGGGAAGTCATCAGTGGGTTCAGAACTAGTTGCCAAACCATTGAAATAAACTGCCTTCTCCCCAGGAAACTGTAGACCTCCATTACTTTGCAGGCTTATTTCTTCTCTCTCTCCAAAATTGTATCGCAGCTTCTTTTTCCTTCTTCTATCAATTGTATCATATTCCTGAGGATACCTAGGGACATCTACAGACCCTGCCTCCACACACACACTTTGGCAGCACCTTGATTTTTCTCTTTTTGAGAGAGTCTGTGTCTTTTTAGTGTTTTTCTCATGCCAACTTCTATTTTTATGATTTTTTTCTAAAAATTCCTCTATTAACAGTTTTCCTAGCTCTTCATAGTTACTCTCCTGTTCTTCTTCACCATCTTCAGAGTTAAACGGAATGATCCTTACTCTTTCATTTCTAGCTAGAGATCCTTGTCTAAGGTGAGAAATAAAAAGGGTGGGAGGGAAAGAAAGAGAGGCAGCAAAAAAAAAACCAGGAAGGAAAAACAACAGTTTTAGAAAAAGCTCTAGAAAAGACAGAAAAAATAGTAATGGAAAAACAGACATCAAATAGAGGAAAATTAAAATCAGAAACATTCAGAAATAACAAAGTTGAAAACCTGCCAATCTACCACCATTCATTTCAATCAAATAGTCAAAAAAAGCAGCATGGGTTGTGAGATTACACCACTTATGCCTGCACAAAAATTAGAAATGTGTGTCTGAAGAAGAGCTTTTTGTGATCAAGTGAAGGCACACAGCCTTGGCTGTACCAGTACTCTGCTGTTACCTCTTCAGTCATGCTGAAGTCATTTATTGCAGTAACAGGACTACTACAAGATACAGTGCCCACACGCACTGTTCCACTATTCTGCGCCTGCATTTTGGTCACTCCATGCTGCAGATCTTGTTTTAGCAGTATTCATAAAGCACACAGGGGCTGTGTGTTTCCCAGGGGTGGCTACAGAGCAGAGACTCCATGTAAAAACTCAGGAGTCTCTGGACTCCAGGCAAGTGTACAAACCGTGCACACCAGCAACAGGAGGAGCTCCAGCTACTCCACCACTCCTCTTTGCTGAGAAAGCTCTCACTGCAGCTAATGGCCTCAAGGGGCCCCCAGCAACACAACATCAAGATTTTTCGAGCCGTCACTGGATCAGAAGGCAAAACAAAACATCAGCACTGGGTGTTACCCCATTGCAAGCCTCAGATGCGTTTCAGGATCTGTACTTCCCATTTATAACGCATCTAAACAGATCCAGCAATCCATACTTGTCCATTGTAGAATTGATTAAAGCTGTGAAACAATCCCAAGCTTCTTAGAAACCCAAGTTAATGACCCTTGGTACTTTGGGATTAATTCCTAGTCCTTGTTCAGAAGGATTATCTCAACTGTTCAACAGCCCCAAGGCAAGTAGCAACAAAGCTTCCTCTTTACCTAAATCTCACTAGAACAGCTCCTGACAATCTACATAAAGTGGTAGAAAGTGGATGTAAAAATATCAAAATCATCATCTAAGATGCACTGCAGCTTTGTCTCACATCATCCATTGCTAAGAACTAGGGAGTATGAAGGCATGTATGCCCTGACCCCATAAGAGCAGGGCAAGAGAAAGGAAAGGACAGAGGGCACACGGGCATTTTATGGATACTGCTAACACAACAGTCTTCACCATGAGAGTTGCATGGGGAACCCCACTACAGAATACCAACAGGATAGCCCTGGAGGAGAAATGGGTCATTGCGTTTTCACTCCTGCTGGTTCAATACTGCATTTCCACCAGTCCTAGCTAACTTACTCTAATCGTAAAGAAGCTCATTACTTTAAATGAGTCTTGTTATATACAGTTTAGAACACTTACTACACTTCTTGCTCACAATTTTAAGATGGTAATTGAAATAATTCTCTTTTAAAAGCTAACAAAATTTAAAGGACTCCCAGGGCCACCATAGTTACCAGATCAAGACCTTCCAAATCTCAACTGAAGGCAACAGGACCTACATGAATGCCTGAAGAGCCATTATCTGTAAATGTTGAACCAACAACAGACTAATTTAGGCATAAAGAAAATTACTTTTCTTTCCAGTTTAGTACCTTCCCCCATATGTGCTTCCCCTATGCTTCTAAAAAGCATCCCTTTCACTAGAAATAAAGCAATGATGAGAAGTCCAGCACATGAGAGGGGAAAGAGATGACAACATCAGCCCAACATTTAACTACCACAGATCTGAAAGAAAGAGGAGGCAACCAGCGAGTATCAGCTGAAATTGTACCACAAGACCACTCCATAGCAGCAGCAGCGTGGAGAAAGGCACACAAGTGCAGAGAGGTTAACCCACCTATCCGACAGATCTAGAGAGCGCCTGCTCTCTAGCGAGCACTGGCAGCTTGTCATTTGACTACACTCAGATGTAGACTCTGGGTCAGTGCAGCCACTCACAGTGGAATCTATGCTATCAAACCGCCTTGGAAGTAAAGAGAGCAAGAGCAGAGAGACATGGAGGACAAATGGTTACACAAAATGAACACTGCAAAGAAAAGTTAGTGCTTTAAAAAAAAAAGTAAATCTGAGGGGAAGATGTCTGCTATTCTGCAGCCAAACTGGCTGCTGGCTGCAAAACATACTCCAAGGACAAATAAGTATACTGCTTGATATCCTCATGAAAGGTGGAAGAAAATACAGGTACTCCTATCAAAGGAATATGATCACATGTAACAGCTAATAGAGAGAATCAGAATTTTGCCACCCAGACTCAAATGTCATAAGAAAAAAACCCAGGTGTTACAACTGTTAGTTTTAACTGAGGTACCTTGGCATTGACAACATTTTGCCCAACTCAAGACACATTCTAGCAGAACCTTGTCTGGTTTCTCTGGGTCTGCCCACGACAGCCTCCTAAAAGCTGTCATTTCGTCAGCAACCCCCAACTGCAGTCTGTCAGGAACACTGATTTCATCAAGTGACTGCCTGGCCCACAGCACTAAGGGCTGCTAGGACCAAAATTCAAACACAATGTGGTTTTGCTATACTCAGCTACAACTCTGGTTGGAAAATATTTAAGATCAACCCACGTGCTTCTTTTAAGCCAGCTTATTAGAATTATCTTTCTGGTAAGTAAGAGATAGCTTCTCTGGAAAGCTTCTTTGCATTTTTTTTTCTTTTTTCTTAGCTTTAAGATTAAATATGCAACAAAAAATCTCACTGGGCATGTGGAAAATGCACATGGGAACAGGAAGGCTCAGAGGGAATCAATCACCATCTAGCCTTCCTGGACTGACAGCAAGTTTTGACCACAGCAGACCACAAAGCTCATAGTTTTTAAGTACATTTTATCAGTCCAGATTATTTCACACAAATACCTTCAGGAAATCAGACCAAAAAACCCACCAAACCCATGTTCTAGGTTGGTATCAAACCAGAAGTCCTTCTTTCGAAGGTCTTACAAACAGTTCCCATACACCATGACTCCAAGCAAGATGAGCCATGAAAGACTGCTTGTATCATGAAGTCACATAACTGCAAACATACATTACCACCATTGGCTTCCCCTGGCTGGGGGCCCACTACCAAGTCTGGCTCTTCCACAAAGAGAAAGCCTCAGCTCAGCTTCACAGACTCTCAGTAACATCTTCAGCAGTCTTATTGCTGCAAACCAGCAGCACATGATTGCATGGGAAAGGGAATAACTGGCTTTTATAAGACATTTAATAGGCTGGGAAAAGAGCACGAGGAATGACATGTCACACTGCAGTGAATGCATTTTGTTGGAACATTTACCTCTGTTCTTGAAACCTCAATAACAGTAACAACATTATATGTTACCACAGAACCTCATCCTTTACCATTAATGGCCGTATGTCAAGAAGAGCAAAATTTAGCCTTGGTCATTCACCCATGAGGACAATGAATTGAGGTTCAGGCTTCAGGAAACAAGAACATTCTTACCAAGGGAGATAAAGTAGAACAGAGAAGTTAAAACAGATATAAAACTCTGCACCTCTAACTGTTATACTTTTTAAGCAGCTGCCTCTTACCAAGCTGATCAGCACTGTGCAAGTTCTGCTTTTCCCTTACACAATCAGCTCCAGTTAACAGTCACTGGTTATCACAAGTTAATGCATAATGCTCAATATTTAAAGAAGTCAAAAATAGTTGTGAAATCACTGATTTATGGTCAAAAAGTTAATTTAGAGCAAGTGAACTATCTTTCACACAGCTCAAAGTAAACGAAAAAAGTACAGTATTCAACGGTGTTATGCTAAAAACGAAACAAAAACCGAACAAACAAAAAACAAAACAAAAAACACACCAAAAAAAAACCCAAAACCAACCAAGCAACAACAACAAAAAAAACAACAACAACAAAAAAAAAACTAGTTGGTTACAAACTTTCTTCCTGAATACACTGTTTTGACAGAGTTAATAGAACAGGAGCTAATCCAAGACGGAAAATAAATCTGCCCAAGGAAGGAAGCTCCCCAGAGGATAACTGTGCTAGGCTGTTATCCTATGTCATCCACTTTCACTGGGTTGGGAGGCACGCCCATGCAAAGGTACTAGAACAACCAACAACTCAGTGCTGTGGCCTTCAAAAGGCAAGGGGGAAGTACAGACAAGAGTAAAGGACCTCAAACTTGAGCACACCCTTGAAAGATAACTCTAAACTACCAGGTCTGGTGTAACACACAGCCTCAGGGGTTTGTCCTGGCTCACAGCAGAGCCCCAGTGCTAACAAAACACACCTTCCCTTATCAGGAGAATTCCAGAGCCCTTGATCTGCCCTCCCCAGCCAGCACAGCACCTTCACAGTCCGCTGTTAATCAACGGGAACAGAAGAGCTACCCTGAGGACAGCACCCACCTGATGGCCACGTGCTCCCGGTAGTCCAGGTCATAATTTTGCAGGGAGTCAGCACAGGGATCCCGCAAGACCCCTTGCTGCTGGAGGCGTGAGGGCACCGTGAACTGGTGCACGGAGGCGTTGGGCTGCACCGTGGTGTGGTACGGAGGGGGGATGCTGTTACTGGTCTCGCTGCGGTAGTCGCTGTCCCGGTCATCCACAGCACTGTCAGCATCTTCAAAGGCTATGAAACAGAAGCAGTTAAGAGCACAGCTTTCTCAAGTTGCCCTGCTGGGACAGAGAGGCCCATTTAGTTTTTTCAAAGAATGGCAAAAACCCCAATATTTCTGCTGTAGATGCATCGCCATCTGGCAGCTGGCTACAATCCCTAGCGCTCTCAAGTATGCACCAAGGAATTGCAGGGATCAGCTCTCCTTTCCCTCTGCCCATCATAGGAGTTCATTTCTATTTAGCCATCACTAATAAGCAGAGTAAGACATTTTTATTTATAGCAAATAAAAGAAATCCCAGCATCTAAAATTTCAGGTACTTCGCTGCTGCCAAAATGAACCTTTAGATGTTGAGGCAAAGAAAACCCAAAACATTTATTTATGGAAAGGAGCTCTTTTCCTGGAAACTTTTCAGCATTTAAATTGTAATACTGTCTCTTCTTCTCAGCATCCTTAAGCAGAACTTTAGGATTCTGGATTGTTTCTTTTTTCTTCTTTTTTGTAAAAGTCTTATTTTAAGAGAAACTAACCGAAAAAACTCAGTAGGAAAACCAGAACTAGGAGTGCAGTTCTCCTTATAAAGAATTGCACTACTTCTTATAGGGGAAAATTGCTACATTTAACACATACGAGTAAATTAGTTTAAGTACAGTACTTAACACTAATAATAACCTTCACAAAGGAAAAAACTCCTTTCCTCTCCCTGAAGAAACATTTTAGTTTGTTAATGCTTCAGAAAAGGAGAATGTCAAGTTATAGTGAGGAAAGGTATCAAAAATATATGGCTGTGCAGGATGCAAGGTTATCTTTGCAAGCATAAAGTGAAATACACACACTGTAAGGCAGTGGAGTGCACCATTAACATGCTTGACACAAGAGAAAATAAGGATCAGCCATTATTCATTCTCTCTTCACCAAAAGCCTGCCTAAAAAGGACAATCAAATTAAAGCCCTCTCTGGTAAATTAGCCAATGGTGTGTGTTTGACATAGTCAGTCACCATGAGGCTGAACAATAAAGTGAGGCTGCTCCTCCATGCCAGATCCTTAAAAAACCTGCATTTAAGTGCTTAAATTCCAAGCAGATGGGATGCAGCATCAGATAACACCTTTTTCTTCCACTGGAGCTTCCCACACCTCTAATTAAATTTCCACTTTTGTAATCTGAGGCAAAATTTGTTCTCAGTGATGTTTTCAGTTTCTTCACAACATAGTAAGATTAGTGCCCTAAAGATGGGTAGAAGAGTAGAAAAGAACCCTACCAAGAAACAAGTCCGCAAAATATGGGCCACTTCAAAAAGCCTGGCTCTACACTCCTAAGTAGAATCAATTCAATTTGATTGTCCACACCGAAAATGAAGTTAAGCCTCCTGCTTTTTGGTAGTTTAAATGCTGCAGAGTTCTTGTCAGTCTCTAGCCAATTGAACAGAAATGAATAGCAATCATATGGTGCTTTATTCAGTTTTATTAAAAGCAGCATCCATCAATTTTATTATAGTTCAGTGCCTAGGAGAAACATTCAAGATTTACTACACAAAAGTGACTTTATATGCTAAAGTGCCAATCCCTTCTGAGCAACACCAAACTTCCAGCCTGTGGAGCAAGGGCCTATCTATTTGTCAATCACAAGGCACACACTGTCCTTAGAAGAATAACAAGCTATTACTCTGCTGGGTAGTGTCATTTCTGAACACTTGAGCCATTAGCATCTAATGCACAATAATTACTTCTACTGGTACAGAAACACACCACTCCAAAGTGCCTTTTAATGCCTCACTTTGCTACTCAACTAATTTCTTCATCCCATCAGACACAGCTGTCATTCAAGCTAAAGCCTAAGGAACATCCTCTCTGGTAGAATGGAAAATTCTTCACCTGTGGCCACAAAATTATGACAGTACTTGTAGGGCTGAAGGCAGCCCAACTGAGACACAAGTTTGTGACCTGGTAAGTCACAAGACAACAGCTCTAGGATAAACAATTTAGCTAACTTCAAAAGCACAGCAAAAAATACAAACCAGTAGTACAATGAACTGGGCCAAAAACAGTAAATCCAGTAACTCACTATTACTGGGCTAAGCTTAGTATCACGGTGTGCAAAGACTTGCACAATTACAGTTATCAGGAAGCAGAAGACAGCTTCTACAGGTCAGCAACTCTGCCCAGCTGACAGACTCAAAGATTTCCAAATCAAGTCAGATTGTTCCAGAAGCACTATCTGGATTTGTTAATCAGCCATCACACCTCACCTCTGCACTATCAAACAAAGATTTCCCATGTGGACCACAGTATCTCTAAGTAACACCCAAAAATAGCTCATCAGCTTAAATGTTAATCAAACATTTGGGGCATATATCTTTATAAAAGCTGGTATCAGAAGTTCTCACAGCTCTTACTGGTGCTTAGCATGAGGAAATCTCTTTGGGGTCATGACACAAAATGCCTCTAAGGCATGCTTAAAGGATGCAAGGCTCCATGAGGTAGGAACTTATTGTTTCTCTAATGTATGCACCATGACATTAACAGCATCCACAGATGTTAATACCAGGTAGGTTAATACGCTAAGAGACAACTCAAAAACTCTTATTCATGCTGAACTGCAACTACCTTATGAGCAATCGCACTGTATTTAACAGAGGTGTTCTCAATTGAAGACATTGCTCACTCTGATCAAAAGCAAGGAAAATGGCCCATACATGGCTTACAGCACATGTTACTTCTGCAAGAAAATATTCTATGAAATGCCAGCATATAGTGATAATCTTGTAAATTAATATACTTGTTGTTTAAATTTTAATTAAGCAAGAGATTGACAAGAACTTGCAAAAGCAGCTTTGGGGATGCAGCGCCCCTTCAAAAGGAGGCATTACAGCCCATTTTTCAGCGAAATATCCCAACAACATGGTGAGATAAATTTAAGTACTATTTTCTTCAAACAGACCATGTATTAAATCTTCCATAAGCAATGTTGTGGCTTAGCCTCAGTCTCTCAAGATCAGTTAAATTAATAAAAAGATACATAACAATAAACACAAAAAGTCAGTAATTGTTTCATCACAGTTTGAGAAACTTCACATACACTAAAGAGCTCTCAAGGAACAAACACTGTTTCTTTGTCACTGAACCCACTGCAGAGACAGCTGTGGGTAAGGCTGAAGGGGCAGGGCACATGCATGCTGTTCATGTTTTGTAACTGAATATTCATGCATATAGGCAGTGCAAGAAGAAAACCCACTGGGTAGTCACAGCACACAGCAGGATTTTACAGAGTGGGGAAAATCAAGAAAGGAGAGATACCTTCTCTGCCTGTTATTCCTCCCACCCAGCTACTGCCTCTCAAAGTTATTACACAATTGCTGCAGGGTAGAACACATACAGGTTTTAATAGCTTGACCTCAAAAACACTTCGCAGTCCTGCCAATGCGAGGTCAACCAGTCACCTTTAGCCTCTGGCAACTTTCTTTAAATCGAGTTTCAGGACAGGAAGGAAAGCTAACAGCAAAATTTTTATGGGTGGCTGGACGAATGCACCAGAAGAAGTGTTTTTGTTGGTTTGAGGTCCCAGTGCACAGTAGGAGCTCTTCTCAAAAGGTTGTATTAATTGCCTCCTGCTCTTCTAGCACAATGTGTCATCAGCCACTCCAAGCTAGAGTCCGGTCCTCAAGCTCCCCAAAGGAGCAAAATCTTGGACAAAAGCAAAATCCTCACCAGTTCTCAAAAATAAGCACTGAGGTTTACACAGCATTTGTCTATCTCAATAATGGCAGAAGATAATAAAGTGCATTAACTGAAGGAACCACTTCTAGTCCAGGTGAGCAGAGACCTCTGCTGGCTTCCCACCAGGGCCTTTGCAATACACCTTCCCCACCTTTCATCCATTTAAACTTCTTTTCACAACAGCTGCCAACAACTTCTTTCCTTAAGTCTCAGACCCCACTGCTCTATCATCTACAGAACCCTTGGTCACATATGGCAATCATGCACACTTTCTAATACCTTAGGGAAATCAAACTGCATACTAGCCTAAAGTAAGGCTATTGAACTAAAAGGACACAAGGACATTTTTGAGGCCCTTCTACATCTCTCCACTCTAAAAACACCGAGGTTGTGAGAAGTAATTCAAGTGCAACTTCACAGGTCATTAGTTCCTTGTATTGCCTTCATCACGTAAAAATACATTAGAAATTTGCATAGCTGTAAAATGGCAAATTCACAATATTCATTCTTCAGTTTAAGAGCTTTCATAATCTTGTTTTTCCCACTTGAAAATATTCTGCTGTGAAACACTCAAGAACCAAACTGACAGGCTGAAGTGTAAAGACTACCTTGAACATCTACCCTACTTCTTCAAGTCCTAAAATGAGACCAGGTTAGCAGCACAAGTTGTCCATTTTCTAAAGTGCTTCTGCCCAATTAAGAAGGGTCTGGGCTACAGCACTCCTCCTGCAAGAAGCTCTTACCAGGAAAAAGTCTTCCAGCTAGCACCCTGCAGTTCCTGCTTCATCCTTCTCAGCTGCTCTTGAAAGTATGACCTTAGAAGTGTATTTTTCATCACACTGTCAAGCTAATGGAGTTCACTTGGAAACATCATCAACACTGACCCAGGCCTGCCTGTAAGTATGCTAACATAATTTCAAAGAAGACAGCACAGGCAGGATGAAGCAGAGGGAGGAAGGGAGCCTCTTGAACACAATGTACCTACACGAAGTACCTTTTAAATCAAAAACACCACACTCCAGATAAACAGGGGAAATACACTCTGCACAACCCTCCTTAAATCTCTCACTAGCCTAAGCCTAAGAACACCATTTCCCTCCCAAATACCCAAAATTGAGAAATTAAGGAAAGCTATTTAGGAGACTAATTTTGTTTTTTAGTAGTATACAGAAGTTAGTTATCTCTAAGTTCTCCTGCCATACCTGTGAGAATAACTCCAAACAACTGAGACACTCAACACTGACAGCACAAGCAAGTTGGTCAACACTGCTGATGCACAGAAAACTTATGGTTTGATTACAGACAGAACACGGAGGACAAAAAACACTGTGGGATGAGGAAATGAGGAAATCACTGGTGGAAGAATTCTTAAATGCAGAACAGATCCACGTGTGAAATGCACTGTTAACATTAGATGGTCATTAGACTCAGATGGTAAGAGCATCCTGTCCAGATCCCATTGTGTCAAAAATGGAAAAGCACCAGGCAGAATCTTGTCCCTGCTGGATGCAGTCACAGTGATATTTCTTTGTGCGCTCCCCACAGCAACACCCTCATTCTTGGCTATTATACAGAGAATAGACACGTCATCTTAAGACTGATGGATCAACTTTTGAAGTGTGCCCATAGAAGCCACATGCTGTATCTTGAGCAGAAGCCCTGCCTGTTGGGACCCATAGGACTTTCAGAAAGTGAAGATGTTTCATGCACATTATCTGGAAACAAACAAAAATTTTGTGGCCTGTGCACAATTTATCACACCAGTCTTAAGGTGTGGCATTAGCTCCACAAATCACAGACAGCTGCAGTACCTGCATTTTACCTGTCCCAGGCTGGTAAGCACTAGTTCAAGCAAAGCCCTGCCACTTTTGCCATGATGCTGTGTCAGTGAGGTACAATACCTGCAACCCCACTGGTGTGCAGCTGCCACCTCTGCTTTCAGATTTACTCCTATTTGTAGTATTTGGAAGATTTTCTGTGCATTTTCACATCTTAGTAAAACAACCACTACAGATTCCCTTGTGTTTTTCCATTATTCCAAACATTAATTTGGGCTTACATAGGTATGAAGACCAACACAAAAGACATACACAAGCAGAAAACTAGAATCACCTTTACAGGAAAAGAGTAATAGTCCAATTCTGCCATCATGTCCTCAAATTCCAATAGAAGGCACAAGCAACTCATTTAAAACGTGACCAAAACAAAGCTGAAAAGTGAAAAAATGAACAGCCATCCATCCACACAAATATGAAGACTTGGTCAAAGTAAAAGAAAATACAATGGAACAGATTCTCTATATGCATGAATATTTCCACTCTTCCTCATACTGGAGCATGCTGCATCACTTTACAATCAGAAAGCTTGCAAGAAATCAAACTGTTACGTACTCAGCTGCTCTCCCCATCCGAAATAACTCCAGTTGCCTGCATGTAACACAAATGGCAGAAAAGAATAGGAATGGAAAAAGAAAGCTTAGAAAAACAAACCAAGAGCATACTTTTCATGTACTTTAAATGCCTTATAGATCGAAAGCTTGAAAATGTAAGAGGCTGGGGTTTTTTTCTTTATAAATACAACATTAAATGTATGTTGGGGTTTGCATTTTGTATCCAGGACATTCTGAAGAGTAAGATCACTGTAAACTCTTAGGAATTGCTAAGTAATCATGCATTTACTAACACAAGTAGACACAATACTTATCAGTCCACACATTACCTAGTAAGAGTAGTTAAACAGTTATTTCCTAGTACACTCATTATCATGATTACAGACAAAATGTCCCAGAAACCAGAGTCCAGTTTAGAGCAGTGACTGATTCCAGGCTAAACTCTGCAAGTCAAAAGGCAGAAGTTGCTTCATGTTTCCACTTCTGCCCCCTTTCAAGAATGATGTTAACCCAGCGGTGAGAGCACCACACCAGGAATAACAGCACGAAAAACTGTGTGCATGTTCACTCATGTTAAGGGAGGAGTACTTTCTTAGGCAGATAACCACACAGGTAAGAAACTTAAGAACTCTCACGACATTCTAAGGATGCAAATGGCCACAAATTAATTCTGCAACAGTAAGCAAATCTCTCCATGTTAAAATGAACAGCGACAACAAATTCATGCTAAAACTAAAATGCAAATTGGTAAGACAGGCAAGTTATTACTTATCAATATTCATGTTGTCACCCCAAGGTCATACTCATACAATGGAGACACAAAACTAGTACATACAACCCTCAAAGCACTATAGAACTAAGCACACAACCTACAACGTCAAGAAACTTTAGATCCAGCATTTCTAGAAGACTGTGTGCAAAAAAAAACACTTTAAAAAGTGGCATTTACAGGAGTGTTGATGCATCAAGTGCAGCAGACAATAAACAAATTCTTCACTTGCAGGCAGAGAACAAGCGAGAGCTTTCTGTCCTGCCTACCAACCTCATCTCTACCTGCCAGCCAGGCATACATTTCCAGGAGGGTGACAGCTCACAGGATTAAACACATCCCTCACACTGCACTCACTAACAAGAATCACAAAGTTAGAATGGGTGAGTTCTTGATTTTAGTGAAAATTGGATAAAACAGTTCTGAAAAAAATAAAAAAAGCTATCTCTGTCCCCAAAAAATCACCACCAAACTAGTACTTAAGTAAAAAACAACTAGTCCCGATGAGTAACTTGGATCCCTAAGGGTTTAGTCCCTATGTACATGTACTGCAGAGGGGCTCTGCTGTTGCTTCAAGTTTAGGGGGAAAAAAAAAGGTGGGCAGGAAAAAGAGGAGCAGATGTGGACCACTCCAAGAAAAGAACAAAAGGAAAATCAGGTTTCATCCTCTCTCCCAGAGAAATAATGTTGCCTCAGTGCTACAATCAGTTTGCTCCCTTCTTCTCAGAAATAAAAAGTTTACAAAGCAATGCAGTTCCTCAGATACACATCAGTACTTCAAGGTCCCTGGACTAGACTCTGACACACGTGTGGTGCTTTGCACAGGCACAAGTATTCCTCAGGTTTAAGTGGCACTTTTATTACCTTCTAGAGCTTCAAGGTAGGGCACTGCCTTGTTGGTCCTACAAGACTAGACAGAGGGGAGAAAAAAGCAATACATGTATGTTTGCTTTGGTCATTAAAGGAAGCAACCCTGACCACGTGGAACAAGTTCAACGATAATTTTTACTGTGTTGATTTAGATAGAACCACATATTAAACTGGTATAATGCTCAATACATGCAGTTCCTGTGGAGTATAAAAGGGATATTCCTCTACTGTTTAGAGAAGTTCTTGTTTACAGAACTTAACCAATAAGAACAAAGCAAGTCCATTAATTGGAGCAGTCTACAGCCTGAGACAAGACAAATGTCACATCTCTGGTCCACAGCACTAAGTGTCACAAGTCACCTCCTGGACAATGCACCAGTGCCAGCTGTGCTGACAAGTTGAAGAGGTACTCAAATGCATCAGAAACCTGACAGGAACCACCCAACAGTGTTTACATGACCCCGACCTACCATCTTAAGCTTGTTTTTCACTCCAACAAAAACCCACAAATTGCCTAAATATCAGCTTTGACAGAGGTCTGAGTGTATTTCAGGGGAGTAGGAGCAGAGAAAGAGGAATACATAATCAAGCTAGCAAAGAAAACAGAAGTAAAAGACATGCAACAAAGAGAGATGAGAAGGGGAGACAACCAATAGAGAGGGTAAGGAAACCAGGGGCAGGGACAGCAGAGGCAATGGAGAGGAATATGGGCAGAGGGGTGAGAAAAAAGAGAAAGACATTGACAGTACTCTGCACTGAGTTTTAACTTGCTATCATCAATAGTTTCCCTTATAGAGAAGACAATGTCCTATTAATGTATAAGCCCAACAACAGCATTCGTGTATTTCATTACTTAAAACCTCAAGCCACAAACATGTGATAGCAATGCAGACATCCTTCCATCAGAAAGTCTGTATTGTATCTCAGATGAACACTAAAAGCCTAAGAAAGGAACATTCAGACATCTGCATTACTTTTGAAGACAGAAGAATATGAAAGACCTCTGTAATGAGAGAACACAATTGCAGTCAAGCTACTTGTTCGTGAAACCCATGTCATTATTCAAAAATAAATGTACACGTAACATCCCAAAGCAAATGCGGAAGGAATATCAGAAGATACTATGTGCTTCCAAAGCCAGTATGCAAATCAGAGAAATGACAGAGGAAACTGAGTTTACCTGTCCTGCAACTTTCACAAAGCAAAAAACCCGAGACTGACAGCCTCTGCACAAACCACTCTAATCAATCTGTGTGGAGGGAATGAGTGGCTCTTTGAGGGGGTGCAGAAAGCCTGACCCTGGAAATCAGCTCACTGTTCCTAGCCCTTATTTCCTAGACAGTAAAATATCTGATGGTTGCCACAAACCCATGACAAAAGCAATTGTTTAAAACTGCAACAAGGAGAAAACCACAAAGCGCTAAAAACAAGCCTTGTGGATAAAAGGTCTGTCCTTGGAGGAGAAACATTACCAGCTCCCACAGGCAGAGACCTCAAACTGACAGTCGTAACTCTGAGCCAGCTACTTACCTGTCCCTCTCACTGCTACCAAGTGCCTTTTGAACAGCATGAAAACCCCACAAAACCCCACAAACCTTCCACTCCCAAGCAGCAGTCAATGCCAAGCAGGGCAGGACAAGGGAAAGAGTGGCTGCCTTGAGACACCAGCTCCTTACCCTGCAAGTTTCACACTAAGAAGTTGGATCTTGGCTAATCAGGGCGTGCTGCTAGAGAAGGAGGAGGAAGACAATGCTGAAGAAGCAAACAGAAAGAGATGCAGTAACAGAGAGTAAGGCAGAATCTCAAAACTCTGCTTTTGTTTGTTTTTACTAACACCCACTTCAGTGTCTAACATTTTGGGGGAAAAAAAAAAGATGAATTTATTAAAGATTCAACACATATGCTGCTTCATTTAAGATTCAGGAGCTAACAGTATATATCTCAGTCCTTCAGCGTGATCACAGAAGACCTGGGCTGACAGTCTAGATATTTTGAAGGTTAATGAAAACAGAATTTCTTTTTAGCCTTTTCAAGTTGTTTTTCTACTTCATAAAAATAATATGCATAACCTCAATTTGTTAAAAAAAATCCCTTCCAGACCTCCCTTGGGAACAAATTGAAACCTGTACGAACCTGAATTAAAAACATCAAGAGGCCTGGAGATGTAAAAATTGGAAAGTTGTCATTCTAAAAACATAAAACAACATACATTAACACTGGAATAGATTACACACACAAGTCAGACTAGTCATTCCATGTGCTCTTAAATACCAACAGTGTGTGTCTGTTATCACATTATTTTGTATTCATAAGCTTCAGTACTCAAAAAATGAGGTTTCATATAAACCTCCAATTAAGGACTAGGCAATGCCAGCAGCCTGGTGCCTTGGAAGCTACAACATTTTTGTCACTAACACATTTTATAAAGCACATCTAAGTTCCCACAGTTAGCTGAACATAACATATGTTTGTTCTGTGTCTCAGTTATGCAACTATTCAAGGAGGAACTCCTCCTCCCCACTTCACACTGTCAGGCCTGGATCAGCAGGGACACTGTGGAAAAGGAGAATATTCCAAGGTTTTAATGCAGTACAATTTGACTCTCAGAGTGCCATTTTAATTCATTTCTGTTTACAAGTCTCTGATTGTGGCTGAGACCTAATACCCCTGTCAGAAGACTAAAATTTACTGCTGTCCACTGTTTAGTCATTCTGGTGAATTATTTAACCCTCCAGTTATATCTCATGCTGAGCATAGAGAAAAATCATCTAAATAAGTTTATAAAAGCAAACTACGCACAGGGTATTGCACTATACTTGGTGGTTATAAAGTGCTGTTTGCAGAATACCAACAGAGCTGCGAAAAGTCCTGGTCAGTTCTTTTTCCTAGGTTTAGCAAACCTCCTTTTCCCCTGGCTAATTCACTCAATACAGTTTGCACAGATCTCAGATTCCACAAAAATCTACATTCTTCCAGTGTTCGATGTACCTTCCAAAATTAAACACACGGTATTTTAGTGGAATAAGCTTGTAAAGTACAAAACATATACACTGAACGACTTTTTAGAAGGAAGGCCAGTTTTCAGTAACCAGAAGCACCCAGAAGGTTTCTTAAGAAGTATCACTATTTCCAGGTCAGTTTTGGAACACAAAAGATGAGAGTAAAGGCCTCTGCACAAAAGGAGGCAAGAAATCACAAGAGGAAAATGATTTAAAAGGAGCTGACAGAGACAGGCACTGCAGTGTGACATTAGAGTACTCTACTCTTGCTCCCCCTGTTTCACTACATTCAGTTTATGCTGCAATTTTGGAGTATTTTATTTCACTATGTGAAAGGGCCTTTCTGGCCACCTTTGACTACGGCTAAACAAAATCAGATTGAAAGCTGAGAATTTAAGCTGAGCTTGGCTCCCCAAGTTAGAGTACCCACTAAGTTATTGCAAGCCCATGAGATCATTAGTAACAATAGCAAAAAGAACTAGGCAGAGCTCCACCTGATTTTATCTACAATGGGAAAAATGTAGTATTTCCATTACTGCACTGATACCTAATACAAATGCCTTGTTTTACAAATTTTACACAGACTATTTAGCTAAGATATGTGAACACAAGTACTTACAAAAGACTGATACTCATGAGACACAATTATGGACCAGAGTGCACCACCTAACATTACATACTCCATAACAGCAAAGAGGAATTTAAGGTTCTACAGCAGCTGAGATAGAAGATTTGGTGCCTTTCTTCCTTCTGATTTCTCAGTCTTGAACTTTGAGTACAAGCCTTGTTGCTCAAGGACACATAGTTATGGCTTGTGTATAAAGCTGGGCCATAATTTTTCTATCCATTTAAAAT
Organism: Formicarius rufipectus; assembly: GCA_013399695.1. Taxonomy (NCBI): domain Eukaryota; kingdom Metazoa; phylum Chordata; class Aves; order Passeriformes; family Formicariidae; genus Formicarius; species Formicarius rufipectus. The sequence continues at coordinate 1,193,076 of VXAU01000975.1, read as the reverse complement.
CTTTAATCTGATTTTTAAAAACTTTATATTCCACTGTGGTAACAAAATTCAAATGACTTTCCTCCTATTGCTATGACATTAAAGGATGACTAATAAAGTTTTAAAGTCCTTAAAAAAATCCACACCAAAAAAACAAAAAGGCAGCTTTCATGAAGAGCACTAGACAAATCATGAAAGATAGTTTAACTGAGCATTTGCTTTGTTTGATCACTGCTTACAGAGACAGACATCAGTATTAGCACTGTTCAGCATTTCAGCAGAAGCTCTACATGCGGGGTTCATTTAAAAGTCAAAGCTTTATTTCTTAGTCACCACCTCTCAGACTGCAGCCTGTACTCTAGGAAAACAACTAAAAAGGAATCTTTAGGGGATCAGCAAAAAATAAAATAAAAAAAATATATATATATACCCTGGAGTTCTCTAGAGATCTCAAGAGTTCAGCAGTAAGTCAAACTTTGTTACTGTATAATTTCCTAATAGAGCCAGTAATTTTATTTTTAAATTCCATTTGCTGAGTACTTTTCCTTAGATGTATCCAGTCCTCAGTTATCTTAAAACTGTGGGCAGGCATTTTAGAGGAAGACCTTGAATTTGTGTTCATTTTAGCAGATCTATCATGCCTTCACCCAGCCCTGACAGAGAGTACCACAAAGCCACAATAAAACAGGTCTCCCAGAGGGGATTTATCCTAAACAAAGAGGAATGGGAGCTGCCAGTCACCCACAAGCAGAGAGGCCAAGGAATCTGCTTTCCCAACCCATCAGCAAACTACGACAAAACAACTCATACAATGATTTCCCTTGTACAGACTAAAGCTGTTTATCCTCAGCCTAGCTTAAATTAAAAAAATATTAAAAATAGCCATTCATGTGTGCTGTTTTGAATTATACTGAACATTTTTTGAGGACTCTTGTAACTGCACCATGGCCACAAGTTCTACTCGTACTAGTAGAACAGCTTTTCAATCTTTGCAGCACAGTCATTACTGTCCCCTGCTCTTCAGAAGGCAAAAATAATCATCAACTTCTTTTTCACCCTTTCCAAAATGGCATGGTCTAGGTGGCTGCTGACTTGTGTTGTGTAAGTGCAGAATCATGCTGGCAACCAGGAGGAAAAAACCAAAACAAAAACCAAAACAAACAAACAAAGAATCTAGATGTATAGAACACACCTCTACTGTAAGGTCTGTGTCACCTCCCAGCAATCTCAGACAGCTATGCTGCCTCACCCTCCCCTATCACAGACCATACATCTCTATGAACAATCAAGAGTTAAGCTGTGGCCTACTCAAAAGTGTTTTGATCCTGCCTGACCCTGAAGGGTTGGAATAACAGATCATTTTCTTTTTTTT
>VXAU01000975.1:1119009-1191717 GCA_013399695.1 Formicarius rufipectus | reverse complement strand
GGGTTGAAAAAACAATTTTTTTTTTTTTTTTTTTTTTTTTTTTTTTTTTTTTTTGATGTATCCTTATTTATGAACAAAACACATGTTTTCTCAACAGCACGATATTTCAGTCCATTTGCTGCTAGGAGGGTCAGTTCACAGATCAGCAGGGTTGGATAACCCCCAATACAGTAGCACAATAATGGCACAGCAAAGATGCCAGCATCCACAGTACAGCACAACCACAAAATCAGTGTGGATGGTACAAAGGCTTCCTGGGGAGTCAGGGCCAGGGAGGGCAATCTTTGGGCCTTTTAGCAGAGAGAACCCCTCACCAGTGCCATGGAAAGCACCATCACCTCAGCATTTAGAGTCAGTCTATTCAGAGGACTGTACACGCCTTCCTGATGCAGCAGTGGAATTTAAGCTCCTAAAAAACCCAAACAATGGGCATCAGGAACAAAATGTCTCAAATTCAGCCTCTGTTGTGCACCCTTGAAATAGTAGTGAACATATTAAAAGGTATTAAAAGAATTTTGTCTTATATGTTGTGCACAAATAAATTTCTTCAAGCCTAAGTGGGAAAGAAGAATCACCACAACACACTGATCTGGCAAAAAAACGAAATCTATTCCTATAATGTGTATAAAACATTTTGCCAGATTTTAAGTAGGTGAAAAGCTCCTTATGCATCTAAAAGAAAACTGAAGTATGCACGCATGTGCATACACACACATTCTACAGAACATTTAGAGATGTAATCTTGCTCCTCTCTCTCTCATCTTATGGCAGACCAAGAACAGGCTAGATTTGATTCTTCTTGCTGGCTTAACAGGGTATCTGAAGTTATTTCTTCTTTTGTTGCTGGTACCAACGCACAATCCACAGCCAAGCAACAAATTCATCTTTTTTTCTGATAAAAAAGAAACACAACAGAACTTAACAATAAAAACAACAACCCCCCGCCCAAAAAAAACCAAAACAAACAAACAAAAAAAACAACAACCAAAAACACCACACACACCCCCTCCAAGAAAAAAGGAAACAAAAATCCCACCACCTACCACAGCCCTGGCAACCAGGAATTTTGCACAGCAAAGAACTCAAGGAAACAGAAATAAAACATACATGTGGAAAAGGCACAATAACGCATTCTCAGAAAGATTATCAATCAGTGATAAGACGACTGACATAACTGGTTGATTCAGTGGCATTTAGGTTATCTTTGCTGAGAATCACACTGAACAAACCTTCTCTCTTCCAGATTTGCAGTCTCCCTAACAAATGGTATAGGGCAGGATTTAGAGCAGCTGATACTAACCATATCTGCCAAACCTTCTTTGCAAAGATGTAGAGTATCTTTCTCATCTTAGTTTGCACTGTGACTGATCCAAATCAGAGCTGCATTTAAAACTCTCACAGTGTGACTCAATTATGGGTTATAATGGACTTTTATGTTGCCAGAAATGATCTTGAGCATACAAGGAAAACATATCTATAACTCCACAGAATAAATAATTTAAAACTTACTGACTCAGTGCCAAAGGAGTCAAATAACACTTTTTCAATCTGCTTCATTTAAAGTGAATTTCAGACAGTAAAAACCTTGCCTTCTTTTTAATTGACATTTAATTTCAGGTTGCTGGTACAAGTCAATACGGGGATGCCTCAGTTATCCAACAATGATGTATCAGAAAATTAAGAATTATGAAAGCAATTAACAGAAAGGCAAACAAAACGGGATCCATGGGCACTACAGTGCATTGCTTAGGGCTTGGAATCACTTAAAGTCAAATCACTTGGAAGCATGTGATCTTTCTGGGGCAGGAGAGGTATATAGGGAAGCAGAGCAGCTGGGAGGTAAAAATTAAATGGTTAAGTATGATAAAAGAAGAGACAGGAGTGCCAAAATCAGCAGGGCTTAGAAGATACCATATATACAAGAGAACCATCTGCTTCATTTAAGAATAAGTAAGAAGTCCAAATCTCACATTCCCTCCAAAATTATGGGTCAGACTCTCCTCAGAACAAAACAGCATTTGAGACTGTGAAAGTGGGCCTGAGAGCTCAATAATCTCTATAAAAACTGGAGCTCCTAGTCTGGGCTGAGATCACCCATGGTACCACACCAAGGCAGCAATCCAAACACAGCCAGAGACAAAAACTCAGCCTCAGAGATCAGAGGATGACTTTCAGACAGGACCCACTCACATCCTGCTCCGTTCACCTCCCTGTAGGGACTCAGGGTTGGTAACAGAACAAGTGGTATTCATACAGGAGGAGGGAAACAACCACAGGAAGGTGGTTTGGGAAAGGGAAGAGACATCTGTGCAAAGTATAAAAGCAGAAGAGGGCAGAAGGACAACCTAATTTTAATGTCTAAGGACATATATTTCACTATTTAATGAACCTGATCCTGCCTGCTGGAGTAGGATTTCCTTTAGCTAGAACAAAGAAGTCAAAATGCTCTTCTGAGACCTGCAAGAGGGCTAGACAGGACACCAGTGGCAGGTGCTGTTACATATCTTTTTTTTTTTTAATGCAGGTTCTGTGAAGTGTTTCGCAGAACTTTTGCTCTATAGAGCACCAAGTTTTATTTTTTTTATCAGGTTTGTATTTTTTAGGATTGGGAAGACATTCTCATGCAGCAAAAACTGCTCACACTGAGCATTTGAGGTTTGGGGTGTTTTTTATCCTAAGTACTTATTCTGCTGTCCAGCTGAATGTGTCCTGCTCCCAGCTGGCACTAATTCCTCCTCCAGCACATCAGGAAAGAAAACTGGATGAGTCTTACAAACATTCTTGAGGATGTTTTTATTATATTTCAAATTATAGCTATCAATTATTTACCCATATAAAAAGTAAGAACACTCCATACTGGACACATTTTAGGGCAGGGAAGGACACCCACCTTTCTCCTATGTAAAAGGAGCTGGGCTCCTGTGTCACATGCAAAGGTCAGGTCAGCTTTCAGTAGAGACACAATCAATGCATCTTCTGGGTTAAACTCTCGAGTTCCAAAAGACTGCTCTACATTCAGGCAAGCTGACAGTTCTTATGCACCGGTTGATGCGGGGAGAGTTCATTTTTCAAAAGTACCTCTATATTAAATGTCTAATTTACATTTTTCCATGTAAATAGATATTCATAGATGTCGGATACTTGCAGGCAGTAAATAAGTAAAAGTACATGCAGTGCCACGAGCTTTATTGAAAATTCTTAAATACATTAACCACATAACCACTATGAAATGTTTAACATCCATTCTAATGAGTGTTTTAATCCCACAAATGATTACACTAATTCTTGTGTGACATTAATGTTCAAACCAGGGGCCTTCAATTAATTACTGTAAAAGGTCATTTTCCAGGAAGATGCAGGCTGTTAACACAAAAAAAAAAAAAAAAAAAGAGCAGTTTCAGTGCTGCTTTTAACTGTGTCTGTCTGTGAGAGCCCAGTGGGTTCTCCAGGAGAGAAACCAGATACAGGTGTATGCAAAAGCACCCTACTGTGGGAACAGGTGCAGCTGTTTTTCCTACATAGAAGCATTCCTTCTAATTTACCCATGCATCCAAATAATTGGAAGAGTCAATCAAAACAGCCTACCCCAAACAAGAGCAAAGTCCAAGGCACAGAGCCAGGAAAATAATTTCAGCAAATAACACATTTTTTTTCTTGGATATTTCATAACAGACAGCTTCTTCTTTGATCTTTTGACATTAGAGGTTCTGCACACTATGCTAATACGATTTAATAAAATATTAGTTTCTCCCAACAGGTTTCTTATTTGTAGGCTTAACAAATCAGTTAACAAATCAGTAGCCTTCTGACTACTTAAAAAAAAACAAAAAAAACAAACAAACAAACAAAAAAAAAAAACCAAAACAAACCCCCAATGAAAACAGATCACCAACAAAAGAAAACCACAAAATAAACAAACAAAAAGTGCTTTATTTTTTACATACACCTTTCTCTTTGGTTTTTTTTGTGTTTGTTTGTTTCTTCGGGGTTTTTTTTAATAAAGGGAAGACACATTCAGAGCTACCCAGAATGAAACATTGCTGGAATACTTCCATATGGAGCTTTGTACATTTTCCAGCTACACAGCACATTTGGATTTTCTAGGCAATGGGTTAATATCCTTTTTTTTTAAGATTTTTTAAGATAACATTACAATACTACATAGAGTAATTAATTCTACTCAAAAAAGTAAACAGTAATTATCATTTCCTAATGGTATCAGATTTTAGGAGATCCTATAATTAGCCTAATGAATAAACAGCCTGCAAAGTGTAATAGGCAAATCTTACAGGATTTCAAGCAGAGGATAAAAGATTTCTTTAAGTTATGAGACTTGAATTTTATTAACACCGTTGCCAAAAGTAGGTAAGACATTCACAAGAGACATCACTGAGCTTTCATCTATTGTGTGTTAAAAGCAATGTTTCAGAAATCTAATTTTGCAGACCATCAGATACAGTATTTCCTAGGTTATTTTTCCATCCACGTTTTCAGAAGCATAAAAAAATGCAAGACGAGATAAGCAGAAATTAGTAAAAGCATTTTTTCATCCATCAACACAGCAATGAGAAGTAACATTAAAGGAATTAGACATCAAGAACACAAAACTCAGGTGCATTTTAAAAGGCTACCAGCAGTACTTGTCTCCATCTACTTTCTGCCTCTTCAAATTTCATTAAACAGTAATAAAAATAATATTTAATACAGGATGTTAAAAGAGAACATGTTTAAAGTTAGTCACATGAAAACAACTCAGCATTTTCTCACAGGCATCAGCATTACAAGGGTATGATTAATCTAGGTGACTTCAAACACATTTTCTGTTCCTGTCACACAGGAGGACTCCAGCAGGTTAATGACTAAATGCCTGATTTCTCTTCCTGAGATCAGAAGCTCTAGACCAACATTTCGAGGAGCACAGCTTTTCATAACTGGGAAAAGTTACTGGCTGTACAGAGATTTAAATGCTTTTAACAAGGAAATATTGTTCTGATGTACCATCGCTTGATAACTAAGCACAGAAGGAATTCAACTACATTGAAAGAGGAAAAAATATTAAAAAGAAATAAAGTCTAACTTACAACACTGGGAGGCAGCACTGGGCAATGGTTTCTTCTGGACCCCCTCCTGAAAGGAATACTAAAGGAGGAAAAAAAATAGGAAGAAACACAGACGGATAAGAAAGCAAAAGAAATTTTATGAAACAGTATTCAGAGTACAGCATGGCACACGTAAGAGAAAATATCCCTGGTAGTATCAAAGCACAGTGCCTATAATGTATTCTCCATAGTATCTTAAACACAGGATACTTAAACACACTTCCAGAAATGTCCTTTCTTTTTCATGCTAAAATCACATGTTACAAAGTGCACATCTTGTTGAGGTGAAATCTGCTTTACTACAATTGAGCAACCTCAAATTCGGCATCTAGAAGACATGACTCTCCACACCACGATATCATTGTCACAGGGCACCCAGAACGGAGTACAAGCCTGTTTACATTTAGACACTGCAACACAGCTTCAGCAGCTTGAAACTCCAGTGGGCTCACAACAACTCAGCAATAGGAGATGGAAGCAGTTAGATAATTAGTGTGCCTGGCAGAGCAGGAACACAGTGTTTGCCAAGCCAACAATTGCAAACTCTCCTGTGATCCACTTTTCATCCAAAGTGAAGAATTTTTCATCTCATTTAATACTAAATTAGAGAACACAGAGGTATTTCAATTAGCAAGCTCTGACTTTCTACAAAGCTGTTTGTTACAGCATCAAAGCATTCCCAAGGGGAATGCCAGTGATTTTATTTTGTTATTCTCTTCTATCTTGTGTTACACAGAGATATGAGAAAATTAGGACAATTGACCAAAATAATGAGAACAGTCTTTGCTGGGAAAAAATAGTCTGACAACAAAGAAAGTGGCCAACTTAGCAAACTGGTGCTGCAGACTGTGTAAAACAGGGACACGAGACAGTGTCTACTTGGATTTGGCCAGGATTAATGGCCAGTTCTTTACAGGGAAGGTGACAACCCACAGACTTCCGCTGTGGTTATCTTCCAATCTGTTCTATTTAAAATGCACAAGGGATCCTGAAAGGTGGTTAGTCTTATTCATCAGCAAACTTCCAACCCACTGAGTTAATCAGGATTGTGAAGACAAGAACTACTGGATCTGACAAAGTGGTGAAAGGAAGTCTGCTGATGAGCAATTTCAGAAGCACTGGACAGCACTGTGTTCTGAATTATTATACTCAGAGATCTCAAAATGGCAGCAGTTTGTTCTTTGTAAGGCACCAGCCCAACAGCTATCAGCAGCCTCAAAATGAAAACTGAGTATTGTTTGTAGAAAGAGAGGCTGGAAAGCATTTTTATGACACCATATGAACTCCAAATGAACCTGCTTATTGAATCTGCTGTGCAACTTTAGTCTGTTCATTTGTGGTCTCAGGGACAGCTGAACTTCACACACAGAAAAGAACATAAAGGCACAAAGCTGTCCTGCACCATAAATACCACTTTGCAGACTAGGATTCTGCAGCCCAGGTGGTGAGGTCTGTACAGCTGAGTGGCACAGAATGGATGAGAATCAGTCATTTAATTTTTTCAAATAAACCTGTCACCAGCTGATTTCACAACATCAGGTTAATTCACCCAGAGAAAATAAGTTGTTTCTTCAGGCAATGCACAATTAAGGTGCTGAATTTCTTTGCTACAACATTAACTGACCTGGGTGCATTCAAAAGGCAACTGGCAACCACACAACAAAAATCCACTGAGTCCTGTTAAACACAAGGATACTGCCTCTGGCTCTGAAAGTTCCTGAGCTACAGTCACTGCCAATTAGGGGAATATGCAATGAAGATCTCATCCTTATGCTAGTCTGGGTGTCTGGAAGACACGGGACAAGAACCTTAGGTGTCGTTACATTTTTTCATTTTCTCACTGGTGACAGAGAACAGTCATGACAAATTTGAGATCATCAGGTCACAGATATAAAGATATTATTTTGCTACTGATATTGGATCAAAGCATGGACTTAGCATACAGACGAATGGCACTGCAAGGAAAGGAGAGTCTCAGGATGTCTTTCAGCAAGTGCCAGTGAAGCACTAGAGGGCACCTGTGCTTCACTGAAGTACCTGGCACGGACGCTCCCACAGCCCACGGGAGCAGGGTGGCACCACAGCAGGATCACTGGCAGGACAAATCACAGACTGAGTTTTTCACCAACTCCTAGACATGCTTAAACCTCTAGGAAGGCAGGAGAGGTTGCCCTAAAGTAGTTATGCTTTTATCCACCCCACAATTGGCCTGTCCCTCAGTCAAAAAGAAAATCCACCCTATTTTCTGCACAGTAAAATAAGTAACACATAAGGAGCAGAAAAGATAAAGGATTCCAGAAAAAAAATCTCATGAAGCCATTGCACTGGCAGCATATTTTTCAAGTTATCTTGCTACTGAAAGAGACCTATACCAAGGGTTTAAGCATCAACATGTGTGTTTTGTTTTTTTAAAATGCTAAATTTCTGGTATGGGCATTAGCATGCTAAATCTTCCTTTGCAAACAGTAAGCACTAGAAAGAAAAGGTTTATTCACGTAGTAGTCTCTCTTAGAGAAAAAAAAGAAAAAAGTAACTTTTAGATTATAGCTCTTTAGTCAAGTACACACTCAAAACTCCAGGAAACCAAAGCTATAGCTAGCAGGTATTATAATACAAGATTCATATAAAATGAGCCATTAATAACTGAATTAGGACAAAAGACAATAGCTCCAACAGTTCTCAGCTCAAAAAAAGATTCAGTATCTTGCCTTGTCTTCTTCAAGTAAACAGTCAACTGCAAAAAAAGTACTCTGACTTGATTTCACTAATTAAGAGAACCTACCTTAGCCTGTCAAAATGTTTAACCCTCTACTGAGGTAAAGCATGGTGTTGCCTTTCCTTTGAGCATATGCACATCAACAAAACATTACTCAAGCATTTCCAGCATGCAAAAAGATCTTGTTCTCCTTAACATTAAACAGTACACTTGAGAAAACAGTTCTGTAAACAGCTCATAGAAGATATGTGAATGTATAATAGTGATCCCTAATGACATGGATCCAATACAAAGAGTAAAACCAAGATATATGGCATTCAGAGCTACATTAATTTTTCAGTTTAGGTATTTACCTCTTCATCTCCCAGTGAATTTATTTGTTCCAATTTCCTGGTCCAGTATCTGGCCTCTTCTTCAGGGATATCTATATCAAAAGAGAAAGTCACACCACCTTATTAACTAGTTTGCATTTATCACCATTAGCATTAAAACAGGGACAGAAGTCCAAGATCACACCACAAAAAACCCACACGTGATTTTGAAGAAACAGGACTGCTGTATGTTAGCACTCAGATGGAAAAGAAACATGGCAAATAGAAGCACAATGCAAGGACTTACACTGCTTTCTTGTTTAAAGCTGATTAACCAAATGCACACTGCACAAGGGTAGGAAAGAGAAAGACAGACTGGTTCACATTTAAGTATTAGTTTCATGGAGAGCCATTTTGCAATGGTATTTTAATACACTTGGTTCATGCTTGATAATATGTAACAAGAGCCTCCTCTGGAGGCCTTTATAACCTCAACAGAACAAGGACTCCCTTTGAATAGCATATCTTACCTACTTAACTGGTGTAGCACAAATTAAAATACAGAAACTAAATGGTCTCTTTTATTCCTTTGCAGGCAATAATCCAAATCTTTTGAGGTAAAGAACAGTGTTATATTATAGGCAGTCATATTCACTTGAAAGCACTTTTCCTGCTTTTACACCACACTGCAACTTTATTGTGAAATGAATCACCACAACACTTTTACCTTCTAGAAGATTTACCAAGTGGATGACTGGCAGCAAGTAACAGGCATTATCACCTTTATTTTGGTAGCTCTTTCTATTTTCTATTTCACACTTTGAAGTAATGTAGTGTCCTAATGCAACACAGACTTCTGCCACTCAAAATTTCACCTTTCAACATGCACTCTTGGAGATGAAGATGAACTGCTGCAAAAAGCTTAACACAAAATTATTTAGGGATGGAGGGGTGTGAAATCATTGGAAAAGGAGGAGAAAAAAAAAGGTATGGGTTTATTTTTTGGGGTGGGTTTGGGGTTTTTTGTTGTTTTTTTTAAGCCATTCAACATCCCTAACTGTAACAAATTCTGAAATGTGGCTGTTCGTGGCCTGAAACTGCCCCAGTGCAGAAGCTTCAAAGCTCACAAAGGAAGGAAGTGGAGGGAGTGCTGCAGCTAGACACCACCAGCCCTGCAAGCCAACTAGAACATAGCGCTATACCAGTTCAGCTGGTATAGTATAGTATACTGACTCCTGTAACTCTTTACACTTTGAGGTGGCCTCAAAAGGAGCCAAGTTTACATCTAGTAAGTTTGTTTTCCTGCCATAACTGCACTCCACAAACACCACCACAATGGTGTGTTCAGCTATGCGTTGGCAAGAATGGAGGAGGCAGGTTAGTGTGGTCACCTCGTGGAAAGCTGATTCTAAAAGTTACATCCACTCTCACTCCTTAGAGAGAAAAGAACAAGATTATTGGCAGGTGAGCATTCCACTGGAACTATGATGCTTTCAGAAAGGACCAAGTATTCCTTTCTTCTTGTACTTTGAGGGGATAGCTGTCCCTACATATGTCCTCTCAGCCACAAAAACAAATCTTATGAAGCCAGTGATCTCAAAACATCAGAGATAACAGTGGCCAGTGTATTAGAACACAAAGCACTATCAACTGGAACATGCCAGATTTATGGAAATTTCAAGTTTCAGAAGTAGGTATTTCCTTAGACTATGAATTCATGTCTGCACCTCTGTAAGAGGAACACGACTGTGTTTTTACTCAACTAGCCTCACCTAGACAAGGGGATAAAATAGTCCCCACTTGAGAAAGCTTCATGGAAACTTAGTGCCTGACTATAGAAAACAACTGCAGTAAGTACAAAAAAAAAGACAACCTATTTCTTCCCGCCTGGTGGGAGACCAAAATAATTTATTTTAACCATAAAACACAAAGGCAGGTGCTCTTTCTGATGTACAGTGAATTACTTTATTGTTAATTCCTAAAAGAAAACAAGGTCATGAGAGTCCTCCACAAATACAAGAGCTGTAGAAAATATACATAGTTCTGATCATCAGGGCTGTAGATCACAGCTGCACAGATTTATTAGATGAACTCTGAACAAATCATTCAAAGCAAATCTGGACAGAACTGATGCTAAAAAAAGAGATCAATGAACAGAACAGCTATCAGCACATAACCTGATGAGATTTAGGAGGAAAAACTCCAACAAGGACCTGAAACAAATGAAAAATTATAGCAAAGCCCACAGGATTGTCTTTGAAAGCCAACATTTCTCTAAGACATGAAGAAAAACTCATTAACTGAGGACTAAAGGTCAGAGCCTATCTTGTATCCCAGATGCCCATTTCATAAGCAGAGCTATCAGATTTTTACTGCAGGATTGTTGATTCTATTGAAACAGCTTCTTATGCAAGTCAGAGATAAAAATCTGCTACTGTCCAGATATCAGCTGCTTTAAGGACATCATCTTGATATTAGACAAACTCTTGTCATCAACACTAATGGCAATACAATTACTGCACAGCAAACCGTAAACATGAAACAACTGATCTATGACCTTGGGTGAAGTTAACTGCTCAGATGAAGAGATCCCAATGAGACAGAATTCTTGATGCTTTGAGGAAGCAGTTTATTTTTCACTTTCACCATTCCATTGTGTCTCACCTCGGTCAGCAGTTTTTTGAAGCTGGTTCTTCGGAATGCAGAGAATGGAAGGCCCCGGTGCAGAGATCACAGACTGCTTCCTTGCAAGGCCACATCCACTGGCCAGCTCCTACATCACTACTCTACTTTGATTACAATGGAAATTACTCTGCTACATTAGGTTTTGCTTACAAGATAAAAAGATGAAACTAGTCTGAAGCGAGGCCACCTGATGCCAACTCCAGACTCCACTGACACCATGCTCAGTGAACAAAAAGAGCAAGGCTGTATGTCAGTGAAACTAAACTGCTGAACAAGAATAGAGGGGAGATGGGCATGTATGTTCAGTAGCTTCTGGGGTTTATTAACTTGACGCTAACACAGAAATGTTTACTGTCCTTACTCCTACTGCCATCTTCAGCTGAAAGCTGACCCCCTCACTTCCTCAGGGCTCCTGGAGTTAGGGAGCAGTGAAGTTCAGTTGCTCCCTAGGGAAAGGATTGATCCCATGACTGGCAGGGTAGGGGACTTTCCAACTAGAGCCCTGTCTTTACAACACCTGAGCAAGGTGAGCAGAGCAGGCCCAGAGTTCATGGCAAGGTTCAAGCAGGAGCCCAGATCAGCAGTCAAGGTCCATGGTGACAAGGCAAGTCTGAGATCAAGTACATATCTGGGCCTGAATCCACAGGGCTCATAAGCAGACACAGACATGGCAATGGCTGGGGTGGAGGATCAGTAACTCCCACAACATCACTCAGGACTGAAGGCTCAGAGCTGAGCTGAAGTGGGATTCCTGGGCACAGAAACATTGGTGTGGATGGAGGTCCCAGGTAAGCTGCTCAGAGCAAGTAGGATGTGTTAGTGTACCCAGGGTCCTGACACCTGGACACAAACAGAGAAATGGGGACACAGCAGTACACTCCCTTATTAGATTGAGGAAGCATATAGAGGAGAATTTGGTGCACCTATACAGACCATTCAGTCAGAACCCCTTAGGTACCTAAATATGACAGCATTCCAGCTTAGAGATCTCTTGCCTGGCAATAACAAAGCATTTCAGCCCTAAAGCTTTTCCTCTCCTCAGGTTTGGTGGTCCTTGTTCTAATCCATGCACATCACCTCGTGCCTCCCAGGTTTTTCCCAGGTAACAAGTCCTAGGCTGGGGCATACTGCAGTTCAGCAGGAGAGAGAACAAGTGCTGAAAGTGATACCCTCTCTCTCCCCACCTGCCTTTCCCTCTTCCCAGCCCAAATTCCTCCCCTTTTCCAGTGTATGGGAATCTTTGCAGGTTCTCACTGAAATGACTTTGCCAAGCTGAGTGTTTCTTTCTGTTCAGTTCCCAAGACAATAAAACAACAAAGCACATTTACTCCACCTTATGGCTGGATGCAGATCAGCATGCTCCCAAGCCTGGGAGTAATGAAAACACAAAAAGCATTTTCACTCCAATTATGAACTAGGAACTGCCTGGCACAGAACCAAACTGCTATAATTTGGGAGCCAAAAGCATTTTTTAGTGCTGCATCCTGTGAGTGATTTGCACGTAGTCATTGCACTTCTAAAAAAGGGGGACAGTAAAATTGCTTCTAAATAGAAAAAATTTACACTTGGAAAACAGCATCCCAACAAGTCTGTGCCAGTCACTGCATCAAAACAATAACAGCAAGACAGTCTTCTCTTCACCAGTGAATTTTCTAAACCAACCACAAAACACTTTCTCCCTTCCTTAACATTTCTGTCTTGCTCTTGAGAAGAAACAGATAGGATCAATGGAGAAACCTGCTTCAGCCTATCTTTGCTCACAATCCCATGAAGAAGGCAGTTTACTGCCATTTTTGATAGACTACCAAGCACAGAAATGTTTCCAACTTTCACTAATGCTTCACATTTCCCATGTTCAATCTTTGCTCCATTTTTATAGAAGAGGATTTTCAGTCATTCTGTTTCTGTGACACTGAGCATTCAAGAATAGAGGGCTGGCAGAAAGCATTTGATGACAGTCTGGTCCACAGCACACAGAAGGGCCAGCAGATCTTCTCTCTCCTGTGCACCCCATGCTGATGTCACAGTAACAACACTACTGACCACAAGGCAAGAGCTGCATGTGGGATGTGCCATGGGACACATAGGGGATAGAGATATCAAGGACTCCACACAAAATCTTTGTCCTGTTAAAAATCTGGGCATTAACGAAGTTTAACTGCTCTATGACCTCAGCAAACCCTATCTTATATCACCAGGAGCAGAGACCAAACTCCCACCAGTTATTGTCAGGAGATGACTTCTTCCCAACTCCAAGCCTGGTAAATACTTAAAAACAACTTAAGATGAAAAAAAAAAAATCTCTAAGGTGCTTCCATTATGTACTGCCACTACTACTATGGGCGTATTCTGCATTTCTTTCAGCTTTAGGTGTTGCCAGTCTTCAGACTACGAGAGAGACACCAGGAAGGTAGAATCTTGAATGTATCAGGTGAAAGCAGAACAACAAACCTTGCTGCACACACAGTCATGTTTCCTATCAGCTTTTCTGGTTTTCAAATCCATTTACTCTGTTTCATAAACCCTTAAAAACTTCTCAAGCTCCACCTAAATAAAGCAAAACATTTCAAATATGCCGATAACCTGGGGTACTGCATGTGTGCATCCAAATGAAAGAGAGCAGTCAGAAGTGACAGAAAAAACACAGAAGCACAGCCAAACAGAGCACACAGGTTTTTAAGCTGCTATCCCAGACAGCAGTGTTTTACCCAACCTGAAAAGCAGCACAAGCTGTACATGTGCACACATATCATTCTGGTTCTCATGTATCTACAATAGCCAGGAGATCTTCACCTGGGAAATAAAACATGATACACAGTGTTCCTAAGAGTAACTCCAATCCTGCTGTTATTAAAATGCTGCCTCCAGAGCACAGCTGTTGACTCAGGAACTTCTACAGCAGATCAGTGATCCATTTAGTTCCCTGTGTAGGTTTAAAGTACCAGTTTCCGGCTCATATGAGGAAGATTCTTGACGTGCAGGGCACTAAGAGCCCATCCAGTGAAAGTCAAACCAACCTGCAAGTCCATCGGGAGAGACGCAGGCACTGAGCTACCTCCATGCATCCCCTCCAAGGCTCACAGCACCTGGGCAAGGAGACAGAGCCTAATCCATGTTGCAGGGTCCTTCTCTATCCTAGAGACGATGGTCATGGTGTGAAGGAAGGAGAAGGTTACACTTCCTTCTAGAGGAATGTCACACACCCTTAGTGCCTCCTGCTTTTCAACCTGCCTCTGACCTTGACACGGCAGGACAGACTGAGAATGGAAGCAGAAGAAAAACTGCTGCACTGCTCAAGGGAAGAGCGGGAGAAGTCTTGAAAAACCTATTGTCATGCACCTGTTTTTTCCTGGACATTATGAAACACTAGAGAAGCAGACAACTTTTCACACTCTCTAAGCCCTTCAACACAGCAGTGTGGAATGCCTGTTAGTTCAGTATTTGGCAGAGTAAGCAAAGAAGTAAACAATAGATGTACTTTAAATGATTAATTGTGTTAAAAACAGAAGAATCACAAAAATCTTATTATTTATTCACTGCTCTGCATGAACTACTACTACTCCAAATGTAAAAATTTAAACTAGTAGAAAAAAAAACAACCAAACAAACAAACAAATAAAAATTCCTGTGAGTATAGTAGTAGGGAGAAAACACACAATTACCTGAAATATTTTTATTTTTTAAATCCATATGCTCTAATACATAATGATTTACAGGGAGTTTGGTTTCTTATACTTGAAAAAAAAATCTTAAGAGTTAATGCTGTTCAAAACATGAACTGCAGAAGAATGCAATCTTTTCGAACCTCACTGAATACAAAGGGAGAAAACAGAACTTTAGTTTCTTTTAAAGCAGTGACAGATTACAAGCAACTGTGTCAGAAATTAACTTAGATGAGAAGGCACTTCATACAAGCCTTGCCTTCAGCTGTATTTGCTGCATCCTGTGCCTCCCAGAAGCCTCAGCACTTGCCCCAAAGATTTCCTGGTGAGGTATAACAAAGTGTGTTGTTCCTTCTCTTACATGACCAGCAATTTGAGTAATAACCTTCCAACTGGCAGGGTGACAGCAGAAGTGTATCACCAGGGTATTTCTATGAGGAAGAGGGATGGCTTGTGACCAACATTAGACAGTTTAGCTGCCAAGAGAGCTGAAATGTCAGACACTTTTTCCCCTTTGCAAACTGGACTATCGTTAAAGAGCAGTGAACACTGCTCACCCTGCAGTACAACCATCCAGGAGACTGTGCACTCAAAATAATACACTCAGAGCACAAGATACAACTTGCATGGACTTCCATGCTGCAGGGCCAAGGCCTGCACCTTTCCCTGCACCAGGACAGGGTGTGAGGCCCACAGATGTCCTGATTTCTTCCCACAACAGATGGCCAACACTGAGAGGTGCTGGCCAAATGCCAGTTGGGTTCATAAATGCTCCACACCCCTGATTAGAGAACCATACAAATTGCTCACACTGCCGGGGCTTTGGCAGCTAAAAAGAAGCAACAGGCAGAGAGGGAGAGATGTGCCTTGCAATGGCAGACAACGTCAAAGCACTTCAGTGCCTGGTGCCTGAAAACAAATAGCACAAGCCCCAAAACCATCTCTGTTCTTGATCCCAATGATCAGCTAAGCTGGAAAGAGAAGTTGTGTAAGCCTAGGATGCATTCTGGCTAAGGCCTTGCTTTTGTGTTTATTTGGGTTTTCTTTTTTGCTTGTTTTTAAGTAAAAACAGAATTAAAAAATCACAAACAACTTGAGATCTGTTTGTTCCAATTAGCTACTTTTCCATATTCTCTATTTTTCAATCACAAGTAATTTCCAGAAAGTCACTTCTTAGAACATCAATTTATTTATATACTCTATGGTAATGATAATGTTCAGGAGCACTAAGCATTAATGTTTCACTAACTGCATGCTTCTAAGAGGGCTTACATGCACCTACCACAGAACAGCCGTAACAATGCACTCAAACTCTATTAGAGCCAAATTCATCTAGATACAAAACAGAAAATGCTCCCTGCTTAGGAACAAAATATGTGACTACATAATCCTGAAATACTATTAGAAGAAAAAACTGCTGCTAGGCTAAACATTCCAGCACCCAGGGACTTTCAAACATTCCACATTTATTTGTATCTTGTTAGAAAGAAGACAAACAAAAAATGAATACCAGCAATTTATCTCCACTGAACCATACTGACTAAACTGAGAATGAATACAACTTCATTGCGAAACTCAAGCTGCTCCCACATTCTCTCCACTATCAGCATTCCAGGTAAGGTATGGAAAAGCACTCACCAAAAGGTAATTCAAATCTCGTGTCCAGCAAAATTTTATGAGGAGTTGGGTTTTTGGTTCCACAGATTTCATCATGTTTCATTACAACTTCTGCCTCCAGTGTAGACCACTCTCCAGGACCTTCCTGTGAACCACAAGCCACATGTGAATGAACTTTCAAGTCTGAAGAACTTCATGCAGCAACTCTCACACATTTGTTAAAAGATTCCAGGAAGAGCTTCACAGTATTATGAAGGCCTGGTACCCTATTTTAACATCAAATTACATCCATTCAGCACTTGCTGGATTTTTGTTCCAAACTGGATTTCTTCCAAATCTCAGAGGTCTGTACCAGGACAAACATCTACTAGCAGAGATGCCATTTTCTCAGTGGAACTGCAAAGGTAAGACCTCAAAGCCACAGCCAAGGAGTGCCTGGACAGCCAAAGCAACTGAACACCAGACAGACCTTACAACCACACTGCCAAGTATCCCCACTCTTTTCCCTTTATGGAAACTGTACTCTCTCTCCCTGCTAAAATCCAATACTCTACTAAACAAATACTCCGAAATTTGATCTGAAAAGACAAACACGTCTTGCTTTGCTTCAACAACTGCCAAACTAGTAGTTAGGGCAGTTACAGACACTGGCACATCCCACTGCCTACTTTTTTCCACATATATGAGCACCAGTAGATATACTCTAACCCTACAACCAGAAAGCCTAATAAGATGATGCAGGCATGCTCTGGGTCTACCTTGTCAGCTGGACAAGGCAGTCTTTAGCAGTAAGTCATAGAAATTTAAGCATCAGATTAAGCAGCCAGTCCTTAAGACTTCAGACATTTGTCACTTACTTGGTTCTTTAAGTGCTTGTTTTTGAGTTAACATGAACAAAATGAGGCTAAAAACCTCCATGTAAGCTCAAATTTGGTCTCACTCCAACAACAAAACCAGTAAGAGGAGAGAGCCCTCTCTGCTCACACAACCTTCCTGACTTTGCAAAGTGGAAGTTTAGCTGAGGAGCTCAGCCTGGGTTGCACCAGGCCAGATTTGTAAGATATTATCTATCAACCCTGGAGCAAAGAAACATTCTGTGCCAGCTTAACCTCATCCGACTGGTGAATGGCCTTCAGAGCAATCCACACGGTCCCAACCAGGGTGTCCCAAATCAGTCCTTTGTTCCATACTTCAACAATCAGGCCCAGGTCCAGTCGGCTGATCTCACTGCAAGAAAAGAAGGGACATCACAGGTAATCAAAAAACAGAATGCAGTCTAATTATATTTTAGATTCTCCATTACCACCACAACTATATCAGTGAACTCTTTCCACGTATCAAGCTATAGAGAGCTTCTGGAAGCCTGTGGTTGAGGCAGCTCATACTCACAAGGATCACTAGTTTATAATAACTACACAAAGAATGCAAACTAAAACCTTGAAGTATGTCATGCATGAACTACCAGCTGGGAACTCATGTCTGCAGCTATGTACACAGGAGCAGGCAGTGTATCTTAGGCCACAAGCCAGAGGTGAGCTGTTGTTTGTCATCAGGCACTCCATTTCTAACAAAGTGGGTATGACCCTTGGCAGCACAGCAACACAGGTGTACTCTAGCAGGTGCAGCCAATAATTACCTGTGAGTGGAGCTACCCCATGCCCAAAGTAATAGTCCCAAATCCAGCACAGCTGCATCTGCAGCACTACCTATTGCTCAGAGCTCTGTTGCACCATTTCTGCTCCAGCATTAGCTACTCCCACATGGCCACCAAGTACCAACTTCTTGAAGATACTAATCTGAAGGTTTTCATGACATCTTCCCTCTCACTAAGGAAAGGATGCATCTCAAATTTGCTTCTTCTCAGTATTTCACAGTATGTACACGTTCCTCTTCCATGCCGGTTTATAATGTGCCTACTTCAGAACAGCCTAGCGCATACACAGCAGGTAAAAACCACGAGGTAGAGAAGTATCCTGAGCTGTCTGTTGATACCCAACTGTGTCACACTTATCATGAAGAAAAGCTATTGCTCCTAATTCTTTGAGCTCAGGCTTCCCTTTAGTGCAACTGTTAATCCCCAAGAGCAGGTCTCTTGGACGGTCAGTGTTGCTGCCTTTTGTCCTGCTCTGCAAGTGTACCCATTTCACACCTTTCAAGGAAATTTAAAAGCATGTAAATGCCTAATTTCTACAGACTACCACCATGGCCAAATAAAGAAGGAACTTCTGCAAATCCCAGCATCCATTTGACCTTTGCCCTCTTCTTAAAACTGTAAAAGTATGGTATGTCCAAGGCTCAAGACAAATCCTACAGCTACAGCAACGCACATTATTATCTATTTTAAATCCAAGTGCTTCTGTTCTTGTCTGAGACACAGAAACTGAGGTAAGGGTGTCCAGTACTTGCATGGCTCAGTCTACCATAGTTCAAAGGCTTACTATGAGTTTGCTGATCACATCTTGTAATTCCAGCATCCTCTGCTTAGATAGGGTTTCACGAATACAGACAAACTAACAAATCTACCATCACTGCTCTGCCCTCCTCCTGCTTGCCTCTTGGAAGATGGTATTTATGTGGCTGCAGGCTGATGATGACAAGCTGTCTGCTGGCTGGACTAGTGTGAGGCCAGAAAGGGAATGGAAGGAAGAAATTCTCAATTTTCTGTCATAGTGTACAACTCCATTCTTTGCTTCAACATACCCTGACACAGCAAGACACTGGTCATGAGACACCCAATGGGCTTCTGTACATAACTTCACAGGACAGAATGAGAATAATAAACAAAAAGATTTTCTGTACAGTGCCTTTGTGTCTCCCTCTCTCCACCTTCCCGTTACACACAGAATAGCTTCAGAGAACAAAAGAGCTGAGATTGGAATTTGGTGTCGCTCCCTTACCACACACATGTAGAATTTATATAAAAGACATTTCTTTAGCACTGATTTAATCATCATATTCTAAGCATCAGTTTTTACTTTCACTCAAGAGGTGCTTGCTGCAAATATATGCAGTCCTTTTCAAAGCTGCTTTAAAATTAAAAGGTGTCCCCAAAAACTGTACTGAAGTGCTTTCCTGGTCTGGTAAACAAACAAATCTCAAACAACTCCAGAATCCCAAATTCTGAAGTGTTATATCTCACAAGGAGTTTAGAAGCCAAAACAACAAACAGACAAAAAGCATTTCCTTGCTTGTAGTATTCTTCTATTATGCCTCATGAATAAAGGTAAACACAAACACAGACAGTAAAAGCATCCTTCCCTCAGGGAAAAACTATTGTGTTCAAAGTTCTTTTGCAACTCCAGAAAGAAGAGCAAACTAGAGAATACTAGTATTGGAATACCACAGTTATTCCTCCTGGTACAACTTAATGTACATGTAGTATTTCTGTCATAAAGAAACACCAGAACTACTGTGCAGTTGCTTGGCTAAAGCAGGGATGATAATGGTGAGGCAGTTCAGCTAATATTCGGCTCTTGTATTACCTAGCAACTAATTACAGAGCACCACAGTGACCTTACTGCATGATAGCTAAGCTCCTAGCTCTTATCGGAGTGCAGTTCCATGAGCTGCTTGAGGGAGGGAGGGAGGAGCAACCCTGAGAGCCTTCATCCAGCACACTCAAGTGCCTTAAATCACTGCTGAGCAGCCTTCTCTGCAGCTGGCCATGTTTAAAGCTAGTTCCTGTCCATAGGATGAGCACAAACCATAAGCAGAATGAGCACGTAATTTGGGTATAGGCATGAGATTTTGGCAGACAATTACAATCCCCTGTCCCAACCTTACCCAGTCTTGCATGGTTTACATCAGGGACAGCCATGGCCTCTGTCTGACCAGGAACTGGAGAGTTGAGCTGATGGAGGTGTTCAGGAGCACATGTGTTTCACCAGATGCCAAAGGACAAGCTCCAGACTCTCTGTGCAGGAGCACACACCTCTCATGCTGCTCCAAAAGAAGAGTAGCACCAAAAAAGGGAGGTGGGAATACAGCTATGGTGAAAACAGTCTACTGACCCAGGTGAACTCCTCAACCAGAGGCAGCAACTTCCCACTTTCAAATGAAGAGAACTAACTGCTGCTTGATTGGGAAACACACTCACAAAATCCCATGTGGGTCTCTTACTACACATAGTGTATAAACACCTCAAACCGACAAAAGAATAGGAGTACTCCATTTGACTCCACAAGATGAAAATAACATCATTCTCTTCCATTCAGTAAATTTAGTTTGCTTTGTTTTACAAAGCTATGGAAATGGACACAGATGCGATATAATCAGTAAGTCACACATCCACCAGAAAACAAAACAAAACCAACCAACCAAACAACAAAAAAATAAAATAAAATAAAAATTAAAAAAAAAAATACCCCTACTATTCTAAAAGATACTGCTACATGTCAGAAGTGCTAAGTGCACGAGAAGCCCTGGAAAAGCTGAGAAGAACTGGTTCTGCTGCCCATGGCAGGGGACAGCAGCCCCTCACGCTGAACCAGAGGAGCTGGAAAACACATTCATGGGCGCTGGGCCAATGGTAGAAAACAACATACAAGCAGCTCTGACACTAAGGTAACCAGGATCACCGTGTCAAGGTCCTGAGTGCACTGACAACAGTCCTGAGTTGCACTGAACAGCCTCTCCAGTGGCTTCCACCCCCAGCCTCTTCCCCATGGCCCAGAAGCTGCATTTAAGATCAGCTATGAGCCTTTAGCCCTTGCCTAAGCAATGTTGTAGGGGTGTGTGTCTCGAGCTCATGGCCACAGCTGTGCACATACCTGGCCAAGGACAACATCAATCCAGATCCAACCCACAGACCAAACTCCCAGCTCAGACTCAGATTTACCTCTTCCCTACGGACCTGAGTGGCAATTGCCAGTCTGAGGCACAGGCAGAGACAACCCCCCAACACACATGTGCTTCACCACAAGACAGAGTGTACAACGGGGAAGAAAATTATCTAGGCTCGTCACCAGGCTTATGCATTTTACCTACCCAAAAACTCCAATCCATGCACACAGCAGGAGCTCCATATGAGCACCAGTGCTGCAGAAGGACTCAACCATGAGCACCACCATACTTACAACATAAAGTCCTGTTCCCAGCAGGGCTGGTCACCACGCACGGCCACTGTCGTGCTCTTCACATTTTGCACTTTCAGGGTCACATAAGTGTTGAATTTATCTGGGAAACGAAACATGGCAAGTTATCTCCATCAGCATACCAGTTCATCACACACATGCACAACACTTCAAGGTTTTCACCTCACACAGTGCATCCAGAGAGGCCCCAGGTGAAAAGCCCATGTGGGAAGACATCACTGGACTTAAGGATCCAAGTGTTCAAGATGTTTTTCACCTACCACCAAATTTTCAATCACAGCTTTTTTAGAAATTCAAGCACAAACGAACAAAAACAGGCAACTAATCACTTGCAGTAAGATGGGGACAAAGAGTGTAAAATCTTGAGGAACACAGACACTGGTGAGATTTTGCTACTGAAATGCAGATGAAGAAGAAGAGACAGTCTGAAGGAGCAAGACGTGTCATGTAGACCAAATATAGTGAAAAATAAAGTTGCAAAACATCCAAGTAAGCAGCTGAGTTGATCACATCACTTTTCACTTCTGATCCAACTGCTCTCCTAGTTCCAATCTGGTTTTCCACCCATGAATCCACAAAGAACTTTACAGACCAGTAGGGGGCAGAAGAAAAATATAGTCACATATTGCTAAATGTGCTAAAACTGGCCTGATCTAGAAAAACCATATTACACTCACATTTTGGTAAGACAGGCTCTGTTTACATGTCTTGCCTTTTCTTTTAAAGATGAAAAATCCTGAAAGAACTTTTTTCCTGGTTCCTCCTCCTCTCTCCTTGCTAATAAAACCAAAACGAGACAAGTACAAACACATTCAAAGTTTGAATATCAGCATCCAAGAATGATAGAACTCACTTTTAAGGGAAGCTATTACCTCAGACCTATGGATCAGTTTCAAAGAGCCAGGAACAAGACATGCTAAATAGCCAGGAAGCAGTGTACCTATTTTAATCATTCAGTGCTCTGCTGCATTTATTCCCAGGGTAAGTTGGATCACAGTCCATTTTAATACTGTCAACATTGCACATGGAAAACAAAGAGGTGATTGGGAACAGCCAACCTGGCTTTACAAAGAAGAAATTCATGCCTGATGACCTGTGCCTCAGCATCTAGGTTTCAATATCCTAACAGAAAGGAAAGACAGGGAAACTACATGATCCAGAAGCTCAGAAAGAAGTAGGAGTAACAGGAAGTCAGATTCCTTTTTATCTGTTTACATCACCTGCATCCTCCTGGGACACTACTTTTTCAGTAAAGCCACACACTTTCCTTAGTTAAACCTACACCACAGGACAAATATTTTGCATCTGTGAGAAGGCTTCTTGATTAGAGAAAGAATAAAGTACATACTATCTCCCTTCCAGTCTTGGCACTCAGCTTTCCTTCCCTGGAAATTCAAGATTGGTGCACACACCAACCTGACATGGAATATGGATAACAAGTCCCAGAAAATTTTCAGCTGTAACCTGAGGGCAGCTATATCCAGAGAATAAAGCTGAAAAATAAATCATAAATACAGCTGTGCAACTGCTGTGTGCCTAAACTCCTGAACAGCAGTTATTTCAGAAGTAAACTGCTTCTTGTTTTGTTAACTGTACGTCAAATTTCATTCAATAAATTTATTTGCTTGCTAAGGGATTTCTTGCTAGCCACTGACCCACACTGAAAAAAATTTGCCTAGACTGTAAATTCTGGGTGTCACCTGTTGGTTGTTTTTATTTTATTATGCAGACACAAAACACAGTGGATGGGATTTTTATTTCAAGTACAGCCATTATGACTGTCACATAAGAGAATGGGTCACTTGTGCAGTTTCATACAGCAATCGCAGGATCGAGAAGGCACTGAATCCACACAGGCACACACCAGTCCTGCTCAGCAGACACTTTCAGACCCATTTGTGAACAGGGACAGAGAAAGGATGAGACAGGAGGGCAGAGTGCGTAGGAAAGGATGACACTAAAGGAACACATTTTGTTATTCATCATCTGTTTGCATCAGGTGAGCAGGCAGAGGTTTCTCAGTGCTGTGATACAAGATCACAGCCTCAAGCTTTCTGCTAACTCAAGCTGTCTGGATTCTCAAGGCAGATTTTGTAACTCCTAAGGAGAACACGGAGGAGCCAAAAGGACAAGAAGGAAAACATGAAGGAGCAGAATGAACAGCAGTGAGAGAGGTGTACCCATTGCTGAAAACAAGCAGTAGAGCATGGCTTACCTGGTGGCCCATGGAGTTTAGCTTTTTTTACTGAAAAGAGAAAAAGAAGCTGTTAGTGATTTTGTCCTGCTAGATTTGAGTTAGAGCATTACACTAATTGGACAATATCCCCAGTAAAAGCCTGGTAGCTGGAAATCCAGTTTAATAAATCTGGAGACAAAAACTTTTTTGTACCCCATAGTACCTCTCTAAAGTGATGTATTTGAAAAATAATCATAAAAATAATGTTTGGAAAGTAATGTGATATAGCTAACACAAAGCAATTTCAAAATCAGTCCTTTGCATCCAGAAATTAGTGCTGCTTAGCAAGACGTCATTTCATACCATCTCACTTACAAAGTTACTTACAGACTCTCGAGAAGAAATAAACAATTCTTTATAAAGAAATTCTCCTATAAGTGCACAGCAGACTTTCAGCCATGAATTTAAAATAATCAAGCCTGAATAGTAGCTCTATAAGTAGCTCTATACTATGACATCTGTAAATTAAATTAACCAGGCCAAACAAACATCAGCCTAAAAGTTAAATGTCACTTTTACAAGCTCTCCTCTGTTAATTTAATTCCAGGACAGTATTTATATATAAAAATAGAATTGTTAAAGCATAAAACAGCAGTGGCTCTTATCTCACCAGATGGAGAAGGTCCATGTCTACCCAGGGGAGATTTTGTTTACATTTCCCTTTTGCAAGCTCATATCCTCACTAGAATTACTAAGCACTAAGAGAAGACATCTCCAGGCTCCAGCTCGTTTTCCCAGAGGAAAACTAACACTATGAAGAAAATACATTTAACAAGCTAGGAAGCAAGACATACCAGAGAGCAAAAACATTTAAAAGCTGATGTAGTGAAGTTTCCTCCAGAAAACAGAGCTGCCAGTACTTACTAGTGGCTCACAGTACCCAACCTTCAAGATAAAGGTTCTAGAAAGGAACATTCAAAAATCAGAACAAATAAAATGTCCTTACAGTTACATACAGAGCTGCAATGAAGTGTGATCCTGGAGAACACTCATGATATTTGATAAAATCTCCTTTGTGAGCATTTACAGTCCAAGCAGATGTCTGCACAAAGGAACATGCTGTATCAGGTATAGTATGAGCCAGTAGCCACTCAAACAGAAGCTAAAAGAGCTGTGCCTTTCTCCTAGAATGACAGTGCCCACAAGCCATTTGGCCCAAAATAAACTGGCTTATTTTTTCCCAGGTTCAGGGCCCGATGCTAAACCTAATGGTGCAAGCTAAACACACAATGGTGTGGAGCAGCATTCCTGCTGACTGAAAATACAAATTCCATTTAATCTCCTAATCAGTTGGTCTATTTAACCACGGAAAAACACGCAGGACAATCTACCCACCCACTATGTGCCTTTGCACACCACACAAAAGCAGGCATTTCACGAAATACTGCCCTGGAGTGGGCTGGCACCAGCTTATCATTGAACCTCCCCTTTCCTCTCCTTTACAGGAGGCAGGAGACAAAGAAACAAGTGCATGTGCTTGGGGGAAGAAAACGGGAGAAAGAAGGTAGGAGACCCACACAGTAAGCTTCATCTGGCCTCTCTTTTGTAACAAGCTCCACTGCTGCTAGCAGGGAAGCAGAGGCAACTCTGCTGTGGAAATTTGGCATTATTTGTCAAAAAAGGCAGATGGAGTGGGTCACTGGCTCCTAAAGACACAGACTAAACACTGACTCTGCAGCAAGCCATATGCTAAGAGACAGATGTTGCCTGTACATTGTGGTCTCAGCCCCTAAATATTCAGAGTTCATTTAGTGAAAGGCAGCAAACCCTGCACTGCCTCGGCAGTGCTGAGAAGGGTCCCTGCGTGGGGCTTCAGCAAGAGCTGCCCCAAGGGCTCACAGTAACACCAACATCCCTGGGCAGCAGCCAGGTTAAACAAAGATCACATGTCTGCTATGGACCCACATAATAGCAACAGGAGTCTTTAGTAGCTCCCAGGAATGAACACCATGCCTCTAGACAAACTGTATGTAACAAATTGCACCTTTAGCTGCACAAAGAGGACTTATAACTAAGAGCTGGATCTACCAGGAACTTCTTTGCTCTGTCTGAAAGTCTATACAGCATGTTCAAAAAGTTCCCATGAGAAGTGACTTGGCTGTGTTTTATTTCTTAGTCCCATGGGAAAAACCTGTGTAAAAATCAATGCACAGGTGCAGCTCCCACAACATCTCAGGATCAGGACTGGCTGGGGGACCGCAGGGTTCACCACTTAACAGCCTGAATGTCTGGGAGTTCAGAGCTGAAACAGCTGCTTGGTTCTGCCAAGGCCCAGCCTGTTTGCCAGCGTAGGGAATCCACAGGTTGGTTTTGTACCCACACCTGCTCCCTCTGTCTGGTTACAGCTCAAGAAAGCACTCAAAGGAGTGAAGAAGCTGCAAAGCAGCCTGGTGCATTAGTTACTCACAGTGTTGCAATAAAGGCTGAAAACTCATTGCTACTACAGATGCAGGACGACAGCATCTTAAAATTAAGGCATGTGTAACATTACATTTTAATAATATAAAATCTGTAACACAAAGTGAATCAGAGCTTCTCTAAAGCACTCAACAACACCAAGTTTCACAGATACAGTTGCCCCTGATTTGCCACATAGTAAAAATGTAAACAGTTACTTCCTGACTCACTCCCATTTATCCTACAGCAGTTCTGCTCTCTGGGAAGCCATGTTTCTAAACCACCTGGAAATGCTGAATTCTGTTCCGTTTCAAATTGCTTCTCAGCAAACTGGGCAGCACAGAAAGTTCATCTGTTCAGAGGCAAACACTGAACTATGATGATCCATGATTCTCCTATGCCAACGCACAGAAGAAGCAGGACACCAGGGAGGGAATGAAAATCATATAAAATAAGAAAGCAATACCTAGCACTTTGCACTGCATGGCACAGATGCGCAGAAATACACTTTCTCTCACTGCATGTAATAATTCATTTAAACACCAAAAAGGCTTAACCATATCGGAGACATAGCTCTTGCAAGGAGTTACTAGAAAGTAGACAAAAACTGATCCAGCAGTTTCCCCTCCATGAGCATCTCTCACCATTTCATCATTATTGTAACAAAGAGACTTGTAGAAATTAGGTTAAAGTTCTGTCTGCAACTTAAAAAAAGAAAAGCCACAGCAAGATTACAGATTGCTTGAAAGCCACCAGTTATAAAGGGCTGGAGAGTCACACAGCTAAAGACTACAAAAGGAAAACACAAGCCAAGGACTGCAAAAAGAAACAAAACAAAACAAAAAAACAACCAAACAAAAAGTTCAGAATCACTGCAGGAGGATGAAAATACAACAGCAGACAATACATCAGAGTATTCTTAAACTCAGTTCTACAAAGAACTACGAATCCATGTATTTTTCAAATGGTCTGAATGTCAATTTCTTTTCCCTGTCTAGGTGCCCTGTACACCAGTAAGAGAATTAAAACTGTGCATGCAAAGTTCCGACAACACACTGCCCAACCCTCCCAAGCAGGCACACACTCATATTCAGTTAAAGGGAACCAAAGTGCTCTGAACACCTGCACATTTCAGATCACCTTTAACACCTGCTTGCAAATGAGAGGGATGCAGACACAGGGAGTGTCTGAGCAGATGGCCAAAAGATTACATTCTAACTAAATCCAGTACATGACTTCGGAGCTGGCCACTAACCACGCCACAACAAAACCTACATCCTTTCACAACGGCCAATAAAGCACCATGAAAGGACTGTGGGTGAAATTAAAAGAATGACAGGACACAATTTTAATTAGGGCTTTTTTTAAAAAAGCCCTGCTGAAAGCAGAGCACTCAAAAAGTGTTTTTATGAACAGTAATTTGACAAATAGTTTCCTTTTCCCTGTGAAAAATAAATGCAGTGGTTATTGTGTTTTCAAGAGCACTCTTTCACAGTAACTGTCCCCAGCTGAACAGCACAATCAACACATATTTCTATTTCACTCTGCTTTTCTCACCTTTTCCAGGTGCTCAGACTTCAGCGTACAGTGACATGCAGCACTAAGTGCAAAGGTTGCTTAAACAACCGAAGTAAGAGACCACAGCAAGCTGCTTGTACTACCCAAGACTAAGTCAACACACCAAATTCACGGCCTGTGCGCCCTGCAGCAGGCACAGAGAAGGGACAGGAACCCTTCTGGGAGGAATGCAGTGGATCAGCAGTGCTCCAGCACTGCAGGTGTGTTACATTTTCTATAACTGAGCTTTGGGAAACAATTTTGCTGTCTGAACACTGCACCAAACAGACACAGACCCTGCAGAGCTAGGAACTCAGCACCTCCTGCTCACTTCTTGAACACTATTTAAAAAATCCATGACAGGCAGGCAAGTGGCACAAGGCTGGCAGATCCAGTCGGGGCTGCCCTGTCCCTGGGGATCCCAGAATCACAGAATGGGCCAGGCTAGAAGGGACCACAGCAGGTAATCTGGTACAACCTCCCCGCTCAGGAGGGTCATGCTACAGCACATGGCACAAGATCATGTCCAGACAGTTCCTGGACCTCTCCAATGAGGGAGACTCCACAAACTCTTTCCTTCTCTTGGAAACCAAAACATGCACTGACTTCCAACATCCCCATCTCCCACCTGAGTGTGAGGAACGCTTGTCTTCCCCACCACCTGAACCCAAAAGGTGCTCTAGGCTGGAGGAAGCAGAAGCCACACAGTGATCTGACCTTGATTTTAACTCAGCCACTGTTTTGTTTCACATGATCCCTCTGAAAGACCAGCAGCATCAGCTGTGGAATTAAATGCAATTGCATGTGCCACGGTAGAGCAGTTGTACTGACTATGCCATGAAACTTCTCCATAACTCCAAGAAAGAAAGAGCTGGATAAAATAGCAATGTAATGGTTTCCTGGGACTGTTACAAAGGTTCAACAAGACACAGCCACTTTGATATTCCCAGCCTGAGACAAGCCTAAAAAGAAAGGCTCAACTACATTCAGAACTAAATTATGTTCAGAAGGAAAAATATTTCCCTGAACTAGCTCAAAGGATGATTGCACAGGAGGTCCCAGGGACACAGCAGCAGCACCTCTACAAGCTTCTACTGTAAGTGCAGAGAGCCCAGAGCAATGTCCACTTGGGCTCCAACTCTTCCCAGCAGAGCTGGGGTGGTTACTGTAGAGGAGGGACTCCTTCAGACCCAAGGGCCAGAGAGACACAAGACCTCAGTCACATTTATTACTTTATACTTTGTTTTTCTGCCAAGCAAAACAAACCACTAGTTTACATACAAATATTGTTCCACTCAAGCAGGGAAGAAAGAGAGCACTTTATGCCCCTGTGTATTCTCTTTGAGAATGATGTGATGGAAACACAGTGGGTACCTTCATGGACCAGCAGTTGTAACAGCCGAGGCCAAATTCACAGGGCATGGAGGATAACACTCAGATACTGCCTGACGTGAAAGGAGGGCTGGGCTGATCAGACACTTGCTCTGCTGCCAGAGGGAAGAGGAATTACTGTGAAATGCCACTGGGCTAGGTAACAGGCAGAGAGCAGGAACACAGCGTGGACTTTCAGCAGTACCTGAAGAAATAAGGTTGCATCTAAGGGCAGAATTTTTCTGATGTAATATTTGAAATAGTCCTTCAAAGCCCCACCACCTAGTTGACTGAGACAACTGTGGAGGAATCCAGATAGTCAAACTTACCTCAGCTGAACTGAGGGATCGATCTGCTTTAATAAGCAGTCCGGAAAATTGGAATAGGCACAATATGAGTTTATTAATTTTTAATAGTTCATAGAAATGAAAGAAAAATGCAAACCACAAAGTACTCATATGTTGCAGTTCCCATTCACGTAGCAAAGAGCTTTCTTCAATTTCACCACTCTAAATGCCCACAGGACAACTTGACTTGCCCTTCCCAAGGCCTTGGAAAGCACATCAAACAAAGGGAAGGTACATTCCCTTCAGCAAGCAACCATCACTCAAGAATTCTTCTCAGGAAGGGGGAGGGGAAGAGAGAGATTCTATTCTGTTGTCTGCAGATAGCAAATTGATCTACCCAAGGGATTTCCATATTGCCAGATGTCTAGAAAATGAATTAGAATCCCTCCTAATTCACATGAATTAGCATCTTCCTGTCCAGATGATCTACAAATTCATTACCCTGTCCAGAGACACACAAAGCTACCAGGTTTCTTTCACTTGCAATACAATTCCCAGCAAACAGCTTTCTACCGGCCACTCCACCCTTCCGACCCACTGGACAGTGACTGATAAAAACTGGGACAGGTGACTGCTTGAATCCCTTTCCAAATTTCTATGTTAAGTGGACATACACAATACTAACTCCATTCAAATTCTGCACCATTTCATGCAGGATTTCCAGGAAAGCACTGTGTAAAGCACACATCCCAATAACTCCTCACAATGCTGAACATCACTAGATTTCCTGTTAATCTGTAAATTCTCTGGACAGTTACTATCCAGGACTTGCATGCACACAAGTGCCACAGCCTGCAGGTAGATAGACAAGACTCCACTTGCTTCCCTCCACTTCTCAGATACTCCACACCTTGGGGATGACAAATCAGTCCCAAGGGGATATTGCGACTGCTGCCTGGTTCTGCTTACAAAGCTTCACCCCAGCATTTACTTGTTGCCAGGATTTTCATCTGTATGGGGCAAACTTTGATGAGTAAAGTACTGACATCTGCCCAAAAAACGGTTAGCTTTTATATATAATAAATATATATCATAGTCTTGTCTAAATTGCTGTTGTTGCAATAGTCCACGGGCATCAGAGTGATACAGAACAGTGGCCACATATCTGGAATATCCCACAGTGTTGCACATGGGATTGCTGGCAGGACAACATGACAGCAAATCTACACAAAACTGATCAAACCCATAGTTAATACACTGTGCTGGACCAGTTACAAAATGAAAGACATATACAACTTCTTTGCTGAATCATCCAGTTCGATCCTGTTAGTGAAATAGTTTCACACTTCCCGCAAATATTGTCATTTTTCAGCACAGCTTTTGCACAAAACTTGGTAAGTATGTACAGCACAGAACAGCTTGCACCAGAGCTTCACAATGTCCTGCTTCTTATATCCTTAACAAAGTTACTAGGTAACAAGGAGAACAAATTAAAAAAAAACAAACTGTGTAGGAAACACTTTCTGGCAGTAACAAACACTCCAAATCCACTTTCTTATGGTATACCTGGAGGAGAGGACCAACTTTGCAGACCCTTTGTCAAGAGCTGTTTAATTGTGGGTTGCTTGGTTGGTTTGGGGGTTTTTTTGTTTTGTTTTGTGGGGAGGGGTTTGTTTGGGTTTTTTTGTCTTGGTCTTTTTGGTTTGTTTTTTGGTTTTTTTTGTTTTTTTTTTTTTGGTTGGTTGGTTTTGTTGGAGGTTTTTGTTTGTTTGTTTGGTTTGGTTTTCTGTTTTGTTTTTTTTTTTAAATAAAACTCAGCCCGCATCATCAAAAGAAGCCTACTTTAAAGATTCTCCTTGTCTAAAAGGTATTTCTTGTGACAGAAGGACCAATGACCCAGTCTACTTCAATGTAGTAGGCAGTTAATGTAAGCAGGCTTCTAAACACTTTCAATGACAAAATAGATTCAGATGCTTAAAGATGCATCTGGGTCTTGTTTACAGGTTAATCTCTTACCAGATTTATTTGACACACTGACTTATCACCACACAGGTCTTCAACCTCCTGAACTGAGGTGTTTCATATGCATTCTTGTTTAATGCTTAGTGCAAGAACTCACCTACCTGAAATATCCTTTGAACTATTTCAGTAACAGAAATTCACAAGTGAAGAAAACACTACAGCAATTTTTCACAAAATTATAAATAGTGCTGCAGAAGATATACTCTGGGGACTGCAGTCGTGAACAAAGCTTTGGATAGAAAAATCAAACATGCATCTCAAAGAAACAAAAACTGTGTTTAACTAGGGAACTACAGAACAGGAAAAATGAAACTAAAACTATGTATGCAACTGTAGAAAGTAACTATGACAGGGAACTAAATGCAATAAGAAAACTAAAGAGATCAGTAACTGAGTCTTTCCTTGAACTAGACACCAGACTGCTCTTCTGGATCCTTTCACCAGTGTTTCTCTGGAAAGCAATATCAGGCAGCAAGGTCAGGCTGCTATTCGTTACTTTGAAAACAATATCTGAAGTAGAACAACTAGGACAGAGTTCACCCAGAGGAAAGGTGGGAGAAGAGTCACAAAATAACAGGTCCCATAACCCCAGAACTCCCCTCATCTCTAAACTTGTAATAGACATGTTGATTTTAATAAAAATCTAGCACAGAAGAGGATCTACACTGGTAAAATATAATCAATGTCCCACGACCACTCAGCACTGCAAAAGGAATCCAGCATTTTAAAATATATGGATAATTTATCCAAAAAAGCCTCAGGAGATCTTACCAATAAAACGCTTAAAACATTGATAAGCTATTTTGTAAATCACAACTTAAATCATTATTACATTAAGCATTAGCACTTAGTGAAACTTCTGCTTTGCAGGAAGGAAGCTGCAAGAAGTTTACTTAGAGCTGATCCCAGAAAAAGCTTCCTGAAAGGCAGTAGGAAGCATTCAATTGATTTCAGTAAGAACAGCTGAAATAAGCTAGATGATACTGTTTCTTAAGTCTTGAGGGGGAAAGAGTATTCATGAACCATGCAGCCAAGAAAGCTGCAATCAGATGCTGGGAAGCAGTAAAGCAAGTGGGAACATGGAAATCTTGAACTCTACAACCTTCTGGAACAAATTAGCACTGCCAGTGAACCCAGTGTGCCAACAGCCCTTTAAATATTTTCCAGCTTTCACATGAAATATTCTTGGAAAGAGAAAAAGTGCAGAAGCTTCTCCTTGCAGACAGCTTGTGTGATGAAACACTGAGCAGGAGAAAGACAGGCAGCAGTTTGGGGAGTGGAGCACATCATGCTGGAGTTCCCACCACCAGGGTGCTTTCAGAAGTTGCCGGCAGATGCACTTCCAGGCTGAGCCCACCTATCCCCCTATCTGCTGCCTGCATGGTTCCCCAGTTCAGATGGCAGGCAGGCAGTCTCAGGACTTTCAGGTCATTAGAACAAGCTGAGAATCATTTGCTGACCCCTTTGGGACTTGCTAGAATTATGGCCTCCCAGGGCCCAGACAAAAGTCCTTTCTCTAGAAATGCATCTCATTACTGTCCTTAAAGGCTGTTCAGAAAGTATTTGCACCAGCTCTCAAGAGACCCACAGCCTGTGCTGGAATACAAGGAGCCTCCTGCCTGTATGATGCTCTCCAGTGAGCCCTTTACCTCACTGCTCACCCTTTCAGCTTATCTGACAACAATCACAATCTCAATGCAAACTGACACATTAATTCTAGCAAAGCAAGAGCCAGCATACTCAGATGCTTACTTAGAATTGTGCTTTGCTCCTTCATAACCATCCCACAGACATGTTAACATCTACCTGAAATTTAACTTCTCTCCTAGCTGTCACCTCAACAACCATTCGCTACTCAAAACCAAACTCCCAGGCTCTGACATACAGTCAGTGGAGCACTCCACCGACCTTCAGATGGTTTTCTTCAACAAGAAAAGGTTCTGAAGCATCAGTTCTCCTGTTCTATTTCTCCACTGAGCACTGCAACCAAGTCACACAAGAATATACACAAGCTATATGCCACAGAAACCCTTTTTGCCTCCTCACAGATATGTGCCTTGTGGTTACTGTCTCTCCCAGCATGATGACAAAGCCAGTCAAGATGCATAATTCACTGTTCCCAAAACATAGTTGTTTTGATAAGTTTGACAGTCCCACTGCTCAAACTGGCTACTGGAAGTCCTAAAGAGCCACTCTGATAACAATGATGCCCTGCACTTGGGTCCCAAACCAGATGTCTTCTGTCCCATAGAACAAGGGGCTCTCTGCATACTTTCAGCAAGAGTTTGCACTAAGAAAAACCATATCACAATAGCAAGAGCTACAGAACAAACCCATTTGGGCCATATCTTGTCCATACAAACACCTAGACAATTCCTAGGAAATAGCATGGTATGATGATACAGCAGTACCCAGTCTACAAATTAACTAACCCAGGCTTAGGAGCCAGAGGTGACATTTTCAAAACAGAGTTTCATACAGTCTGTTCTACCACCAGATCTCCTCCATCCCCAATACAATCAAGACCTAAGAGTGCCAAGAGGCAATTACAGGTGAATTCCATTTTGGTATTTCTTCAATGGCAAGGGTGAATACATGCTTCAGGCACTTCATTGCCCAGTTCAGCCTCTTAGTTATACGTAACTGCTGTCACTTGACAGAAGTATCAGATGTTTTAAAGCAGGCATACAATACAAGCAAACCCCTATCACTCTATATTGAGAAGAAAGGGACTATCAAAGACAGGCAAGATGCTTTGCTACCTGTTTGACACAGCAAATACAATCTGGTGGAGTTTTTTTAAACTAAAATAAACAACCTCCCCACAATCACAATACACAAAAGAAAACCCTTCAAATATTATGGGACTATAAGCAGAGAGCTAAATCCCTTCTTACTACCACCACCACTCCTCAAGGGCAGATACACATACCTTAGCTGACAGAATAATCCCTCCTAGCTTTGGCCTGACCTAGCACAGGTAGGTGAGCATCACCTCCAACTCATTGGTCTGGATCAGATACATTTTTCTTGAGAAAGGAAAACAAACACACACTGAAGTTTTGTTATGCTGTGCTTACAAACCAAGAGACTATGCTTTTGTCTAAAGTTTGCTTTCCAAAGGGCTGGGGAAGCAGAGTGTGGCAATGGTGAAAAGGATTTGACACTAATTGTGTAAGGGTAAACAAAAAGGAAAGTTGGAGGTAGACAACTTCCCTGGAGAACAGCTAACGCCACCTTACAAACACTTAAATCCGTTGCTAAAAAGCACAGCCAGGAGAAATCCTCTAACATCTATTTCTTCCTTTTTTTGGCTGACCAACACAAACATGCTGCTAGAGACTCACAGAAGTTTCTGTTCAGCAGCTGCTTTGAACTGAGCAGTGAGGACAGGACCAAAATCTCTTATTCAAATCACAGAGATTATGAGAGGTTAATCCTCCTGACGCTGGCAACACAGACAGCTCCATCAGGCGACCTGGTTCCCCAACCAAGAGGTGAACTAAACAGTAATCCAAGCTGCCACGCCTCTCCAATATTCTGTTGCAGCCTTAATATTGTTAGTAAAAAAGCAATTTGGATGCAATGTCCTGGCATGAGTTACTGTGTGTATGACTCTCTCAGAAAATGTATTCTCTTAAATCACGCTTGGTGACTTTGCTTTAAGGGGTTCCTATGGGATTTAAATTTCTTCTGAACTTTTAGGCAGTTTCTGATCAGAAAAGACAGCATCCCTACTCCTGAATCTGTCCCACATACAGGGAAAAAAATTCTATCAAGCCCTTCAGAATTTTCAGAGGTGTAAGATCAGAATTTTCAGACGTATAAGATAAATACTACTGGACAGACTAGTAAAGGAGGTTTCCAGTTTTCAGTGGCATAAATGGTCCTTCTTTCAAGTTCTTTAGGGTTCAGAAATATATTACTTTATGTCTTAATTGAATAAGAGAACCTACCCTATTTAATTTTACACAAGACAGACTTCAACTCATATATGTCGCCAGCTGCCAAAGACTAAGGAAATATGAATAACAAAAGCCATATAATTGCACCAGAAGGCAGGAAAAGAGACAGACTGATAATGTATCAGGTCTGTTAGGAGCCAGTCTGAGCTGGTAAACGGACTTTAAAGAAAAAACAACAAGTTCAACTAGTTTACAATAAAAGGTTCAGTTGGGGAGGAAAAAAAGTCCACAGAGCAAAGATAAAAATTATTTTTTAAAAAAGACACACACCTAAACCCCTTAAAATTAATTCAGAAACCAGATGAATGGACAAATTTGGTTTGGCGGGGTTGTGGGGTTTTATTTACCTATTTATTTTGAAAATAAGACCTTTACACAGAATCACTTCTACAAGACACAGCATGTGCAGCTGCTGAGACATTGTACACACAGGTCAAGGCCACTTAAATTCCTGGAATCATACCAGAGTTGTTGGGTCAAATCACACAGACTGGTCACAGAGGTGTAACAGCTGCTTGAAGACACAAGTACTCTCGTACCAAAGAAGAAAGCAGAAATGAATAAAACCACTTGTGTGTTTGGCTGGTGTGTGCTTCTCTCCTGCCAACAAAAGCACTGAAGTCACCTGTTCAGTCACCTGAGTGACTCAGGTTTCTACACTCCCTGTCCAGATTCATGTAAACAAGATGCACCCTGGAAAAAGAGTTGCTGACTAACCACACCAGAAGTGATTGTCACCTGAGTACAGCCTGGGTTTATTTTCTGGTAGTTTCAATTTAAGTTACAGGATTGCAAGCAATCAGCCAACTGGAACGTGGCTAATTAACCAGCATCACTGAGCACAAGCTTGTCCTGAAAGGCATCAAGCTAAGAAAATCATACTAACAGATACCACTGTTCAACTTCTGAAGTCTAGCATATTCACCAAAAGAGAAACTAAAAACTAAAGCAATAGTACATTTGCAGCGGATCCAGTAACTTTTATTTTCTGTTTCCTTTTTTTTTTTAAGCACAAACTTCCCACCATGCTACAGCAAACGATCAGCTTCCACGAAAAACTGCTTCCACAAAAAACAGCAGCTGTGTTTTCCACACCAAATGAAGAAGGGACTGGTCAACTTTGAAAAACATTTTAACTAAAATATTAATAAAATAATGTAAATATAAAATATTTGTAATATTTTAGTAACATACTATTATGCTGCTTAAATATTTCCTGGTTTGGCTTCACAAGACGGAGAAAAGATTAATATCTAGAAGATAGAAATAAGCCTGACTGCAAACATTAGAAAAAGGTAAGAGAACTGGTTAGGATATAAGTTAGGGTGTAAATGCATGAGATTCCCAGGCAGGAACAGGGCATCTAACAAAACACTACAAATTAATTCTTTGGCTATCTGACTTTATTTTTAGCACTCACAGACTGTTCAGACAACACTGGTTCCTGAAGGAAATCCACAAATGGTAAAAATAGGGCAGTAAGATTGCCACCAGAATCTGAAGAAGCTGTGCCTCACAAATACAAGGGCATTCACCTGCCAATACTCTGTTTTGACACAGTATGTACACAAACAACTGCACCAGAAACAGGTCTTATAATGACAAAGATTGTGCCCAAGACTGCTCTCCTGAAAGCCACGTTGTTTCCTTGCATTTGGGCCTCAATAAAAAAAATAAAGTGAAATTCCATCAGGCTAAATGCCATAAGAACCAAAATCATTAACTAAAATAAACAGCCTCAGGTAACGATTGAGTATGAGCAGGTTCCCTCACAGGATGGGTGTTTTTATTATTATTAACACTTATAACTAAGATGCTACATAAAAATTTTACCTTAATATACAATCTGTCTATAGCAAATAGTTTTCAGAACAGTAATTTACATCACAATGAAGTTAGTGCTCAGGATCATAAGACAGGAAAGGCTCTTCGGGACCACCAGTTCTAATGTCAATTCTCCCAACACTTGTACCACTTAAACCATTAAAAACCATTTTAATTAATGGCACACTTACACCTTCTATATCTCATGTCAACACTATCCTCCCCCATCCATGTTTTTCCTCACCCTGTGTTCAATTTCCTGGTGTTTTTAATGGATACAAGTCACAGATCCCATCAGCTTGTTTACCAGCACCACCATGTAGTCACAAGGACTCCCCACGACCTCTCCTTTCACAAAGATTCACATTTTTCAGAAATGCCTGTCATTTCCCTATCAGTGCACAGCCCTCCTATGCAACATCAACTCATTTTCATTATCACTCTCCTCAGGAGTCAGTCAGTCCTTCATGCGTTACACTTATCTGGTTCCAGATTTACTGTGCCATTAGGACTTCTCTTCAAAACAGCTTTGACACACTCATTCCTATTTTTTCCTTGCCATGACACAAGTAGAAGATATGTCTGCTTCTCCCACTAGTCTGTGCAATGTTACTACCTTCTGCTACAACCA
The DNA here is from genome assembly GCA_013399695.1 of Formicarius rufipectus. Lineage (NCBI taxonomy): Eukaryota > Metazoa > Chordata > Aves > Passeriformes > Formicariidae > Formicarius > Formicarius rufipectus. The sequence goes on along the minus strand of VXAU01000975.1, from coordinate 1,154,244 downwards.
GCTTCTTCTATACTTTACATATATTTTGCCAATTTCAATTTTCTTTTTTAAAAAAGTCTGTTATAGGATTTGTGAGATATTATAAAACTCTGAATAGATGCATGTTTTCACCTAGAAACAAGATACTATCCCAGCAAAACCTTTCTTTTGCACATCCATGCCATATGTTACACCTGATGACCTTCTCTACTGCTTTAACCTGTCTCTAAACTTTTTATCATTCTCTCTTAAAAGTCTATTTTAAATCTTGCATATTGTCACAGTCCTGCCTACTTTTGAAGTCAGATCCATACTTATCCACATCTATCACTCATCTCCTTTATTTTCCTGCCAATCCCAACATAAAGCACCTTCCTTGCCCTCCATTTAGGTAACGCCACTACTTGTTAACAAACATCGGCTAACGAAGTTAGCTAACAGATTTCAAGTGTTGCATATTTAAGCACTCTGGGATACAGATTATCAGACTCAAATTCAGGATATTATAAACTGTGCTCCCACCCCATATATCTGTGCATCATTTTCAGTTTCAACCTCATAAGAAACAATTCCTACAGTACAGGGACTATATCCAGTTTATCTTTACTCAACTCCCTATCTCTATGCACGGAAGTCTCATTCCTTCCTCTGTAGAAACTGGCTGTTTCTCCTTTTCCTGTGACCAAAGCACGTTCTGTTTTATTACCCTTTGCAAGATATCACTGAGTCTGCTGAGGTGGAAGCCTCTGTCTTAGCCCTGCACGTCCTGATCCTCAAGATACACCTTCCTTTACACATTGATTTTTTGCCCACACCTCTCAGAGGTTCTGTGTTTGCCTGGCATATCCTGACGCAATGATCAGGTGAATCATCAGCTCTGGGGTCATTTCCTAGGTGGAGCCTTTTCTGTTATTTGAGATGCTAATATTTACCCCTGTAGCTTCACTGAATTGCATACCCTCCTCTGTATCCAAGCTCCTTGCTTCCCCAAAAAGCTTCTCCATTTTCTTTGGAGGCTCCACAGTTGCTAATCAATGTGTTTATCTGTTTACCATACCTAGTTTCAGCTGTGATCACCCAAACCAGGTTCAGTTCTATGTCCAGCTTCCCTGAAGCACCTTCTGTGCCTCTCAAAGTCACATCTACAGATCACTCCACCAATTTTATAGCTTCAGTCACTGTTCAACGATGAAACCTTGATTGAGATAATACAACTCTCTATACCCAGCCATTACCAACAGCATCCATTCTCTGCTGTGGGCAGTCAGTCTTTCACACTGACAATACCCAGAAATACTTCCCCCTAACCACATTACAAGATTTTTACCCACATTTAAATCCTGGACTACGTGCAGTGTGCTATCACAGCAAAATCTCTTATCAGCTCTTCCCAAAGCAATTTCAATCCAGCTGGTTCTCTTTTATCCACACTAATGCTGCTTTACAATCTTGCATCACCAAAACACAGTGGAATTTTCCTAGTCACCTCTATTACTCTTTCCAGAGGAGGACATCCCCTCCAACATCTCAGTTCCCCTATAACCTCCCACTCCTCATGGCTCCAGCTAACCTTACGAGGGCTAATTTTGAGTCCTACACTAACAGTCACCTTCCCACCACTTCAGTCAGAGCTCCAAATTTTGCTTTGTAGCATTAATGTGTCTGTGCCCTTTGGAAACAAAGTCAAAACTACTAATTTAAATGGTTTCCAATGTTTATGTAAGTGTAGCACTTGTCACTTCAGGATTATGTAATCCCTATTTCATCTCCAACACCAGATCCAGCTCTTTCCTGATGTTCTGTGAGAAAAATAAACACACAATGCATGCCCCCAGCAGGCACACACATGGTTAACTCATATATATTCAAACTCCTGTCACATGCTGTTCTCCTCCAATCCTGACACATTTCTACATCTTTGACTTAAGTATCAGATCCACATGGAACAGTAACTTCAAATTCAAGTTTACAACAGTAGTAAAAGGTCTGCAGGTTGAGCTCTGTTAAACCTCACTGCTCCCACCCAGCAAAAGTGCAACAATATACTGATTTAACACAGCAACCCAATAGGTCATGGCATGTCTTAATCTTTTTTGTAACCATGGAAAAATACATACACACTTCTCATTATAGTCAGATTAGTCATAATACACGTGCCTCTACTCAAGTGACAGACATTACCAGACTCTGTTCTTCCCAGTCCTTAAGAACAGGACGGGCAAGGAGTACAACTTTCAAAACAACATCTCCAATCCAAGGAAAGGCACACCTTTTGCTGTTCTATGCTGAAGCTAAAAAACCACTTCAAGTACAAAAACCATAAATCTCTCACATATGATGATAATCAACATAAAGCTGCCAACAATTGTAAAAAAATCCTTCATCAATTTTAGTTCAGAATCTGATCTTTTTTATAAGACTCTGGGTAGTTATATTAAAAGTACTATGTCCTACAGAGGGTCGTATTAGATGATTACAACAATCCACTCTGGCCTTATAACTACCGAGTTTATAAGCAGTTAATCTCATCAAAAAACCTCCTACTAAAATGGAGCATACACAGACTCCACTTACTTAATTTGATAGGTCAAAATCGAATAAAATTTTGCACATGCAGTAAGTTATTCCAGGTAGGAAAGACTGAAATAAAACTACTGTTTCGTGTCCATTTTTCCCTTCCCACCAATCCACACCCATGTTGCATGCTAAATTCAGATTGCATACTACAAGTTTAAATTCAGATCAGGAGTTCAAGTCTGGGATATGCTTGACTCAGAAAATAACAAGAATTTTGTTCAAAACCAAGACTTTATTAAACTAAGAAATAGCACTGTGATTTTGGTTGGGTTAGAAATTCCAAAAACAGAGGGAATCTCAGCTTTCTAGTAATTCATGGCCCCTCGTAGGAGAGTAATCCAAGGCTCTCAAAGAGGAGAAACACAAAGTGTTCCTTCCACAGAGGTCAAATGATCTTCTGAAGAACATCACCTACTTGCCTTCAATGAAGTCTTACGATGAAGAAAAACTCATGAAATTTCACAAGTGAACAAAACAGGAATGAAATTCCTTCCTCACTCACAGCTGATAAAGTGTCTTGATATTGTGTCAACTAGTGTCTGGTACTCCAGGCCCTGCAGGAGAAACAGTTACTAAAGATTTCCAGAATAAGGGTTTGTAACTCTCCAGTGCAGAACTGCAGTCCCAACACTCCACAGGGTCTGCAAAGGGACTGTGGTTGTTCTGAGTGGTGACTAAATGTGAATCATAGCAGGTATTGAAAATCCCAAGTCCCTGGACATTTTCTGAAAACCCTTTCTGAAGTTCATGCAAGTCCTAAGGAAAGGAAAATGTGTCTAAAGGGTTTCTCTCTAGAAATTTAAATATCTATATATAAATATATTTATTCATTGGATTCTGCTACATTTCGTAAGCACAAAGTTTCAGTTTACAACACAGTTTAAGTGAAATTTCTTCAAGTCTTGCATTTCCATCACTACCTGAATTATAGAACTGTTTTGAAATACCTTTCATGCATATTTTACAGCAATTTTAAAAACAAAACAAACAAAACCCAAAACAAACAAAAACACTCAAAACTCAAAGAACTCTTTTTGCACAGCAGTCTTTGAACAATTTGGTGAAGGTTTTGCTGGAAAAAAAAAAAAAAGGCTCACAGGAAGTAACTTGCCCATGATACTCAGGATTCTGACTACTGGTACTGAGCTGAATAAAGCACACAGCTCCCCAGGCCCCCATCAGATATCAAGTGGCACAAAAAAATTAGATAGATCTATGCCAATTCCAAATACTATGGCAAACAAAGACAATTCGCATCAGGAGAGTTCCATGAATGCTGAGAAGTACAAGGCAGCTTTGTCAGCACACAAGCTCCAAATCAGTGCCTGACCCTGGGGCTTTGCTCTCTGTGCACAGCATTAGTGTCCACCCAAGTGCCCCCGCCCCAACTCAAGTTCGGGCAGAGGGAACATCTGGTGGCACAAAGTCACAAAAACATCAGACAGGAGAACAATACAGGGCAGACTTGCTATGTCATAGAAGTAGTTCAAGCAACAAGCCTTCCCTGTTCACAGGCCAACAAACCACCTCCCAGCCCAGACCTTGGAAAACAGCCCTACACCAGAACAGGTTCCAGGTGATGCAGTCCCTTCATAGTCATAGTGGCCTATGCAGGGTCTGCATCCCTGGCACAGGGACTGCACCACAGTGCTGCCATAACAGCTCAAAAACTAAAGGGTTTAATGGTCCACCATACTTAGCTCCAGACGCAAACTCTTTTCCTCAGCAGATGCCAACGAAGACAACAGCAGGTAGGTTAGAGGTTGCAGACTTTATCTGAACAGAGCCATGACCCACAAAGTCCTTTAGCATATTTTGTTTTGTTTGTTTTGTTTTTTTGTTTGTTGGTTTGGTTTTTGTTTTGGTTTGGTTTTTTGTTGTTTTGTTTTCGTTTGGTTGGTTTTTGGGGTTTTTTTAATGATCTTTCCTACACTGAGTGCCTGAACACAGAAAATACTCAAATGTCTAGTTTTCCAGTTATTTTATACCTAATAATTAGCTTTCCATGGTGGAAATGCTGGAGTCTATTTAGCAGAGAATTTAGTTGTAAAGAATTAAGAGAGTTAAGTCACAGGAGCTTTAAGTAATAAGGTTAAAACCAGTATTCCTTAAAGGGACACTATCAAGGCTTCAAGCCAAATTTCTTTTAAAACTTGCCGACATTTATATGCTAGAGATTTATCTTTAACAAGACACCTCCTTTTATCCCTCATGAGCCAAGACATCCCAATCCAATTCACTTTTCATTTATGCATGATGTTAAACTGAAAGAAAGAGCATCAGGAGTCCGAGATCAACACAAAGGTGTTAAAAAACCGTATCTTCTTCACATCTCTAAATGCTCCAACTGCTCAGACACAGGTAATTCAAGAGGGGAACAAAGTCATATTTTAATCCCTCTATCACAACTTCTACTCCATGCACCCTGCCCAGAGTATTAGTAAACCCTGCAAACCAGGCAGGTGACGTTTGCTCATAACTGACAATGCCTCAATTTAATTTTCTCTCAGCAGAGGATTTCCATGAACTGAAGATCTCTGAACAGATGTTTCCATGTTGAGTGCATGTACCCAACTCCCTTACAGTTCTGTTCAGATCCCACCCCAATCCACCTGACAAAAGGATGAACATACACTCAAGAGCAGTATGCCAGAGGGAACATAAACTGAGTCACAACCATTAGCTGGCAGTATTCCCTTCCATTTTTAGGATGCCCTCACCTGGCTGACAGATAGACGGAGTACCTGCCAGCACTGTGCTCCAATCTCTTGCCACTTTCCACAACAGCAGGACATGAATCTATGTCATGACATGGTGCTTCTGAAGTCCAACCAACACCAATCAAAATTCCTCAGCTGAGGAGTGAGGAGTCCTAACTTGATCTAACTTGGTCGACTACCATATGTGGTCTCTTGTAGTACACACTGCACAAGAAGGGAAAGGCCACTAATGTTGATAGGTACTCAGTGTGTTGTTTGTTATTTTGAAGTGTAATTACTCAATTACTCAAAGCTCATAATGGGGAAAATAACTTAAAAAGTAAGAAATCTATTTTGAAAGCCTGGTGAAAGAGTTGGATATCTCAGCTTTTTACAAAGCATGATATAAATTGCATATCTTTTTATAACGCCATCAACCAGAGGTTTCTCAGTTTAACCTTTTTTTTTTTTTTTTTTAATTTGGAATAAACTTGAAGCTTTCTTCACAGTTAACTAGACATACAGATGCACATAGTGTATAATCTTTTTAACTGAAATCTGTGAACTCATCACAGAAGACGGTATTACTCATAGCAATTTAAACAGAGAAATGCTGGAGAGGTCATTCATAACCCTACCAATACTTCTTGAATTATTTCAAAACTTGTAAACAGTGCTCCAGCTCAAAAACTGTTACATGGTAGAACACATATTTTGTATCCCCACTATGATTTCCCGCTACAAAACAATTATTTAAAGTATCTGTGATCAAATCAAGCACAACATGGGCTGTCCAGAGACAATCCCTAGTGATACACAAGGGACATTTCAGAGGGATTTAACTTCATAAAGTTGAGAGCAGTTATTACAAAATAGACTGACCAGAAGAAATTCAAACCAAAACTGTCATAATCAGATGCAGAAATCATTTATGAGGAATTTTTCAGGGGCCAAAAAGCCACAACTCCTCAAGATGAATTCCATTCCACTCCAAAGAGCTATAAAACCATGGTAAAATATGCAATAGACAGTATAAACATAGGTTTTGTGGCCTAAGATGTAGGAAGTTAAATGCAGGGAAAAGAACAAAAGTTAAAAAATAACTAAAAGATCCTAATTACAGACAAATACACCAGCAAGGATATTTCCCTCCCATCCCATCAGCTGAATTAACTGCTAATGGTGAAAAGGTATTAGCTATCCAATAAACATGTGTCCCATGCAATACCTGCGAGATCAGGTACTTTCCAGCCCATCAGCAAGTGAAGATGATGTTAAACATCCAATATGCAAGTAATGAAGGTCTGGAAAACTGCCACTCATATCTTATTGAAGTAGTTTGTAGCCCAGTGACTTTTCCTTTAAATACCTCTGGAACGACTAGAAAAGAGGCTCCAGGAAGAGAAGAGCATGACACCCAAGGTGACACTCAAGAGTGCCCTTGTAGGGGGTCAGGTACCTACAGATCACTGAGCACTCCAGAGAAATACATGAAATGTGTAAGAAGTTAAAGTTCTGAAAAAAAAGAGATGCCTGCTATTCAGAATAAGACTCGACAGACCTACCTAAAGGTGTACACATAGGGACTATTTTGAGATATACAACTTACTAGTGTAGGACAGTTTCACTAAAATGTAAAATGACATAGTATGGCAGGAATCCAGTGCAACAATAATGGTTAGGCACTGGAGAGACTGGTGATGGTCAGTGGAGTTTCCCATTCCAAATGCCTGCCATGTTTTGCTCATGTTCAACTGGGCATTTGTCATTTACAAAAAACACAGGTCAGTCAAGAGGCAAATAATAAAAGCAACATTATGCCAGCAGCCTAGTCAAGTATAAAGAGGCTCTAAGATTAAAAAAAAAAAAAAAATCCATCCAAAATCCTACTAAATGCAAAGAGCTCTGATTCAAACACCCAGGATATATCCATCGAATAGGAATTTGTAACACAGAAAGTACCGGCCAAATTTTACAGGTCACAGCATATAAGCAAAATATTATTTCAGCAAAGACCTTGGCAAGGATTGCTAAAGCATGCTCAGATAAGCACAAGCTGACAATACCACAAAAGCCCACTTTAGTTCTCCATTTAACAACAAGATAAACACAACAGTATTAAATGCAATTTTCATTACTATAGGAACTTCATAAACACAGTCAGAAAACAATAACTGCAAGCAGAAGCAAATTCAAATGCTAAAGAGAAACCTTTCAAACTACAGACTCCAGAAATCTGTGTATCCAACAAGAGGCAAGAACAGCAAGTTGTTTTCACACACTTCCACATCAAGGAAATGCCAGGCACTAACTAGTAAACTTCAGCCTGTGAAAAGGCAGAGTAAGAGAAGATCCTACACACTTTTACAGAAGCTCTCAATTGGTTTGCAAGATTCACAGAGTGAATTATCAGACTGAAAAAGCGACAGAGCCAGAGTTACTAGGCACAACACCTCAGTCCAAGCTCTCTTGGAAGAGCAGTGGGAACAGCATGCACCAACCAATTAATGTGTTTTCAAAACACTGAATAAAATTTGATCATGAGGCATCAAAAAATATGCAGGAAGAAATTTAGAAGGACATTTATAAGAGAATGATTTGCCATCAGACACAGCCATTTCACATTCCTTCAAGTCAAATATTTTAAATAAAGCCCCGGATTTAAAACAGCAGTGTAATTTGCTTGGATTTTACATGTCATAGTATAAATGGCAGCCAGCGCTCGGATTGTTAGAGTTTAAAATTAGGTTCTCTCAGCATTTGGATTAAATCAATTTGTTGCACATTAAAACAGTGTGCTAGTAACAATCTTAGTAAGTTTAGCTTGGCAGATCTCAAAGTTAAGGAGTCAACTCAGAGGACACCATGAGACCAAGAAGGAAGCAGACACTATTCAAATCCAGGAAGCATCTCTGTACATTTCCTTCCTTCCAGCAAGAAATACCGGGAGGTTGAGTAGCGCACAGTTCCAAATACCTAAAAAGTAGACTCCACACTATTTCTTGAAATTTTTGCAGAAATAGTGCCCAAATCTGATGAAGTAAGGTTTTGAAACAGGAAATAGAATGACCTCCTGTGAATCAAAAGCCAAATGTGGTTCGTAGGTTTTAAACATTACTGCTATTTAACAACAGAAAAAGCTTGAAATAGTTAAAGTTTTCTCCAACTAAGCCACCAACTAGAGTTTTATAAACCTCAAACTTAACTCTCAATAAAAAAATGATCATTTAGTAGATAACTCTTCTATCTTAGCCTTATTATCCAAATGTTGAATGCACATCATTTTGTTTCAGCACCACATACACTGGTAGCTTCCTCACTAAGTACAGCTAGAGAAACAGAGTTCATAATATTTACACAGTAAATTCTAAATGAATAATTATAGGGTTTTAATACCCTAGCTTTATAATGTGTGTTTCTGCTACCACTTATAATATCCAATTCTGTTATTTTCCATTTTGATTTACAAAAACATGAGTAGGTTTTTTTCCAACTCTGCAACTATTTCCAAATACTGTCAAAACACAGCAATGCAATTACCCAATTACTGAGTACTATTTATAAGTCTGCAATGTAGGGAGCTCCAGCTAGAGAGAGACCTTCACCCTCAAGACAGAAAGCTGGAGGGACTGCATTCAGTCTCACAGAGAACAAGGTAAGCTGTGGCTGTTGTATCACGGTGTGAAAAAACCCTGTAAATAAAAAGTCCTGACACTTGACTACTGAACTTCTAGATGCTGTTATTTCTAAGTACTCCATAAAACGAACATGTTTTAATTTCTATTATCATTAATATCCATTTCCATTTTCCTTCATTGCTCCTTTCAGTTGGATGTCAACAGTTTGGTGGACAGTTAGTGTGACTCAAATTTTGCTGGCAACACAGGGATGCACAGTTAAGTTCTCTGAGCAGTGTTGCAACACTCTTAATGTTCTCACAAAAACATCACCAGAAAACAAGCTCCCGTAACTCTTCAGAGCAGCTGCAAGACAAACAGCAGGTAAAAAAAAAAAAAAATAAAAAAAAAACAACATCCCTAACCTTCAGACAGTGTCACTTCACACAGCAGTCAACAACGCAAAATCTGAGAGCGCAACGCCAGAAGAGTTCACCCACGTCAACCTCCCACATACCTCTGGCAGCCAAGTCACACACAGATACTGCAGATCAGTCCCCGAGATAAGAGCACATTACACAAAAGCACTATTGCCCTCACGGGACTAAGTCAGGTGTCCTGTGCACAGGGATGAGGGAAAAACCCCACTGCCAATATCCTTGGCAATATAATTATCAGGGGGATAAGGTACACCAATGAGTTTGGAATACAATAGTGAGGACACAGCATAAGCTGCTTTAAAGCAGAGGGGAGAAAAACTAGAAGAGAACCACCAATGTCTTCAAACAGCAAGTGCCAGGCACAAAGTAAGATGTAATAAAGAGAGCAAGTAAAAGGGCCTGACGTGTGTCTCAGGACAACGGCACAAACAGAGCCCGTGACCGGGTGATCCCGTCTCAGTAGGGTCTCCCTTTGCTATGACCCCTGCAAGCTGTGCTGAGACTGCAGTTATTTCTATCTCCAAGTCAGAAGACAGGAGGGATCAGAAGAAGAAATTTTACTTAGTTGAGATGTGAGGTAAAATCAAGAGTTCTAAGAGAAGACCACGGAAGTTAACAATGCAAGACCGATGTGAAAAACTAGATTGACTCCCTGGGATTAGTTTTATTTAATATGTGCTATTTTCACAAATACAACACTAAATGCAAACTAATAAAGCAAACTATGCCAAGAGGAGATTATCAGACATAATCCAGACACAGCTGCTTCAAACAGGAGGGTATGCAATCTCTTTTGCACTTAAGCAGTGGAATAAAAATATGAAGAAGCCTCCTAAAAGCCTCAATCATGTAATATTCAGGATTTTTTTCTCCTTCACTTCACTTACACACTCTGAATATTTTCCTGCTTCAAAAGAATCCCTTAATTTGCTCCTACAATAGCCCATTACCACCAACTCACTACACATGTCCTCTGAACAGCTGCAGAGGAGCCCAGACTCACAATTCCTCTGGCCATGGATTTTCTGTCAGGTACTTCCTACTTCTATGGCAGATACAGCTCAGTGACTCTGGGGGGGGGAAAATAAAAAAAAAAAAAAAAAACACAGAACAAAAGAGAAAACCAAAGAGACAAAGAAAAAACACACCACCTAGCAAAGCAGTAACAAATAAAACAAATAAAAACCTCAAAACAAACAAATAAAAAAAACTTGTTCCCCAAGAGGAAAAGGTAGGAGAAATGTACGGCAATACACAAGATCACGAAGCCATGTGTGCTCGCTGCTCTTTCAGGAACAAAGGCAGCACTCAGACATGTTTGGTGAGCACTGTTTTAGATTAGCCATTCATTAAAATACTACTAATGTGCGTAATTCAAGGGGGGTGGAAAATAAATCAATAAATTAAAACACTATCTTTCCGGCTGCCAGGCTTCTTGTGACGCTGACAGTTAGGGGTTTTTCCACATTTCCCTTTATCTGTTAAACTGCAATCCAGACGCTATTAACAGAGTCACAATTGCCTACATTTATTCCACGGGCTTTTTGTTGTCTCTCTTAACCTCAGGTCTACACCATCCAACCCCACAATATTATGCAGTCTTATATGTGTACCACTTTTAATGGAAAGGAAAAAACTATGCTTGTTCAGTTTTCTTATTAACAGTTCTCTGGTGTCTCAACAGGAACAGTTCACTTCCGTGAAAAGGCAAAAAAAAAATCAAGAGAAGTGCCACTTCTTGGGCTTTTTCTAAAGAAGTGATGGTTAATAGAGCCTTCTCCTTGCCCCAGAAGGGCATCTCAGCTCCTGGTATCTGCTTTTCAGACTGCTCTACCTCAACATACTTCCATTTCATGTTTGATGGTTCCTGCTTATGAGATCTCATCAGCTCAGCCTTTCAGTCATGACTCTTTTGAAAGCATGTTTCTTGAAGTTTACTAAATTGACTACATTATGCATTCTTATGATAAAGTTGCTCAGTGTCATCTATCTAAATTAATGCTGTTTTCTACTGCCTTCACACAGCAGATGGAAATGAGAGATACAATATTCACAGGTCTTCTCCTTATATATAGTGACCAACCACCTCAAGCTTCTTTAGCTCTTTACACACAACCAAAGAATAAATTAATCACATCACAGTGAAATCAAGAGCACATCGTTCCAGACTGCTGAAATGTTTTGGTTCCAAAAACTCCACAGACCAAGAATAAACATCCTGAAAAGGGAAGACACTCTCAGCAACTCAATCATCAGATCATGTTCTTTCACTAGTCTTTGTGAATGGTGTATGAATACAATTGAAACACAATCAGCTCCAAGTGGAAGCTCAAGACCACATTTCTTTATCAGACATCCTGAAAACATTTTGAGGATGAACCACCAAAGAGAAAAAAGAAATACCTGTAACATATAAGCATTCTTCAGTCAGCAATAATGAGCTTGAATGAAGAGATTTTGGCAAGCCTTCAAAACGGAGAAGACTGTGCCCCACAGTTTAGACAGAAGTGTATGAAAAGCATTTTTAAGACAAACTTTGGACTTGTGCACCTAAGTCCTTAAACACAATGCAGGTTTAATAAAAGGGCTAAACTTTATTCAACAACACTCTCTAAGAACAGCACTCTCCCCAAAATAATAAATCTCAAGATGTTCAGCTGGCATCCCATTAACACTACCACATACGGATTTTTACTCGAAAAAGGTGACAAGCAGCTGGATAAGGAGCTGCTATCAACTCAGCCCAAGTGTGCGAAAGAAGAGCTGAACTATCAGCAGCACACCGGTGCCAGTTTTTTCATCATACCTGGCAAAGTAGCTGAGAACATTAAAACTACCCTCCTAAGCCGCAGGGCACGGCTGGCGCTCGGGGACGCCCTGTGACCACGGCTTTCAGCGCAGGGAGACACGTCCCCGTAGCATGAGCCCCGGTAGATGGTTTTCTCGGGGATTTTTTGCAGTTACATATTTATTTATTTATTCGTTGGTACACGGGAGCAAGAAACGGAAAACGGGGGAAGCTGCTATCGCCCCATACAGCCCACTCTACAGAGAAAAGCGCCGCCTTCCCGCAACCTGTTCAAGCCACGGAACGAGGCTGGGGCAGCAGGACGAGAAGGCGATTAGGGCTGTGCCTGAAAGCAGCAATGCACGCCGCAGGGCGAGAACCGCGGCAGCAGCGACTCAATCCGAGTCCGAGGCAACTCCACAAGTCACACACGGCTCCTCCCTCCTCCCGAGGCTCTGGGACCGCTGCTCCCGGGCACGGCACCCACTCCAACGGGGCACGGCACCTGCCGTGGCTGTGACACCTCTGTTCTCGGGCATGCCACCTGCTGCTACTCCCTGGGCACGGCACTTCCAGGGGCTCTGGCACCACCGTTCTCGGGCAAGGCACCCACTCCAACCGGGCACGGCACTTCCAGGGGCTCTGGCACCGCCGTTGCCGGGAACGGCACCTGCTCCAACCGGGCACGGCACCCACTCCCGGGTACGGCACCTCCCGGGGCTCTAGCACCGCCGCTCCTGGGCACGGCACCCGCTCCCTCGCCACGCCGCCACCTCCCTCCCTGGGCAGCGCAGGTGGCGGCCGCGGGCCCGGGGTGGCCCCAGCACGGCAGAGAGATCCGTGAGACTTGAGCCAGCACCAAGCCAAACCCATGCCCAGGAGTGACCCCAGTCCCAGCCCCGCTCACCTCGCACACACAGCAGCGACATGGCAGGCCTGGCTGCCGCCCCCCGCTCTCCTCATGCCGCCCGCGGACACCGGGCGGCGGCAGCGGCGGCTCAGCCGGGGCGGGGCCGGCCCGTCGGGGCAGGGCCGAGTGACGAGGGGCAGTACGAGAGCGCCGGGGAGGGAGGGAGGCAAGGAGGGACGGGGGGGGAGGCTGCAGTGCTTTTCCTCTCCGGGCTTTGTGCCGGGTTTCGTCGCTTTTGTTCCGCTCCGCAAGGTGAGAGCGCTCGCTGGAGGGGCGGCGTTCCGGGGTGTGTCTCCCGCGGGAGGGTTATCCCGGCGCTCGCACGGGTTGTGGCTTGCGCCCTTGAGGATAGCAGGACATCCCGAGCTGGGAAGGAATCTGTGAGTCCTGATGCCGCGCAGGACACCCCCAGAGTCAAGCTGTGTGCCTGGGAGTGTCGTCCAAACACTTCCTGAGCTCTGGCAGATTTACTGCTGTGACCACTGCCCCGGGGAGCCTGTTCCAGTGTCCAGCCACCCTCTGGGTGAAGAACCTTGTCCTGATATCCAACCTAACCCTCTCCTGGCACAACCTCCAGCCATTCCTTCAAGTTCTATGGCTGAGCACCACAGCACAGAGATTAACATCTGCCCCTCGTCTTCCCCTCACTAAGAAGACCACAATGAGGTCTCCTTGCAGTCTCCTCCAGGAGGAATAAGCCACGTGTCCTCAGCTGCTCCTTGTATGGCTTCCCCTCCAGACCCTTCACTGTCTCAGCTGATGATGAAGAAGCTCGGCTGATGCACAGCAGCATTCCCCCATATTAAAAAAAAAAAAAAAACCATAATCAAAATACTTCGGGGAAAGCAGAAGTAGGTGTATTTACTGTGTCCTAAGTCCTCCCACAGTACCCTTCCAGCTACAAAGGTCAACCAGCTCTGAGAGTTTCCAGAACCTGATGTGTTCGTGCATTTGGCAACCCCCAACCCCCACCTCTCTGCTTGTCCAGCCTACCTCAGATCCATGTAAAGTCCTTGCACCCTCATCTTCTGATGCAGTGACTCACAGGTTGGCTGCTTGTTGCAGAAACAATGTCCTGAGATTGTTTCTCTTGAGCCTGCTTCTAGTAGTTTGCTCTGATCACCTCTAATGCTTTCAGTGCTGCTCCATCCCAAACTATAAATAACCACAGCAGAATGTGCTTCTGGTTCTGAACAGAAGATCCAAGGTGAAACAAATACGTTCTGAAATTGAAACTCAACAGAAAAATGTCATGTGATGTGATTGCTATTCCATTAACTTTTAGAACAAGTAAAAATCTACACTTTGAGTGTGGACAACAAGATTACTAGCTGAGTGCTTCAAAGACACAACCAACCTTCCCAAAATTCAGACCTAAACAAATGAGATTTAATTTCTGCCCTGTCCAGCACAGTGTGTTTCACTCTGGGTTTGCTGCCCAGAAGTGCAGCAGTGAAGGGAATTTGTCAAAAATATACATAAAGCTTCCCTGGGATACTAAGAGGAAACACTTGTAAGGATATGCCATGATGTTTCTGCAAAAAAAACCCAAACAAGCAGACTATGTGCTAGAGGTGTTACCAAAGGCAGACTGAAGGGACAGTAGTGTGAATGGAAGTTGTCAGTCCAGGGAGCTGCAAGTGCCAAACCTGAGGCAAGCAGGAAAAGAGTCTTCTCTTCCTGCCCCTGAAGTGACTTCAGTGCTGATGAAATGCTACTAGACTCCTGAAAAGCTCTGCCTTTCTTCTTTATGTGTTCATTGAGGGTACCAGTGACAGACTGTGCGGCTCCAGCACATCAGCCTCTGCATTTTGGCTGTACATTATCAAAGCCTGTCCTACCTGTGAGCTGGGCACAACATTGGTTTTCCAGTTAACTTGAAGGGAAATTAGTGTTTTACTCTAAAAACCCCACTGTTATTTATTTCACATGTCTTAGGGTTGGATTTCACATTCCTGGCCTTTGCAGATCTCCTTCACCCCTCTGCATTCATCAGAGCCTCAGAGCTTTTCGTCACCAAAAGATGTGCGTGGGGGTCCCTGAGCTGTCCTGATGCCTTTCCTTTTCTGTCTTCTTTGTAGACTTATTGCAAATGAAAACTCCAAAACTGTGCATAAGCTAATCTCTGCCATAACCACGCATTCCCCTTCTGACTGCTCTCCTCCCTTTGCAGGGCCCCATTGCTCTGCCTATCCTAATTTAAAAATTAAACCCTTGGAGGCCATAATTGTCACATACTGCATCACGCAGCACCTGGTACAGCAAGTCCCTGTCATGCCCACAGCTTGTAAATGCTACCAGAATACAGAAATTATCTCATCAAGGGTAGATGATGTCATATTCATTTTGTTATTAGCAAGCATGGCAATCAAGAATCTTATAGCTTGAATGAGGTATCTAACCACCAGCAGTAACAGTGAAGGCTGGAATTATCACAAATGTTATGGATTGCCTGCAATTCTGAGGTCTAATTAGATGCAAGTATTTTAACAAACTATATCTAATCAAAAGAAATCATTTGTCTTTGTGTGTCTGCCCTCTTCTGCTTTTGACCCCAGTTTGGGTGAAAGAAGGATCAAGCCACTACTGTGAAACTTTTGCAAGGTAGAATTGCCTTCTTCTAAATTATGCTTGCTCTTTGAAATCAACTTCTTTATGTTTTCTCAGCTGAAGTGACACTTCCAAATGCATCCTTCTCTGTTACTGCTTCTAGTTCTTCCTCTGAACAATGTTGTCATAAATACAAAAAATAGTTTAGTGATAAGAATGCTGCAGTAGAACGAGAAAAGGAAAACCTTATTCTGTCCTCATGGTCTTAAACATGAGTGATCTTTCCAGGTTTATTTCTATAAATCCACCAAGGGGAATGCCAGGTTTACAAATACTTAACTACAAGCAAAGCCCTAAAACCTGTTGTAGCAGACCAGATATAAATTCTGCAGCTGACAGTGTGCTCGGGTAGCACAGGCAGCAGTGTATTTTTTTTTCTAAATGGAGAATTCTATTAAATTAAATGGGAAAATTACAGTGCAGTGAGCACACTACAGTAACCTCCTTGCACACTGAAACTATGCTTTGCTGAACACCAGATGAGCTACTCTGCAAACTCAGAAAGGAGGCGTTGCTACCACCTCCAAAGTAATACCTGACTTTTCATTTGCTAAAGAGCAGGATTTAATTTTTTCTGGTTCCTCAGACCCCAGAAATTGGTCTCGGTTCACCTGCTGTTGAATAGAAAAGTAATAAAAGGGTGATACTACACTCAGTGCAGCTTGCCAGCTGTTTTGTACCTATTTGCTGTAGTTCCCCTGATCAAGGAGCAGTAGTGTAGCTATATTTGCAGACTAAGTAAACTGTGTTTGCTTCTTTTCTTCTTGTTCTGCATTTTTTGAGTTTTGTATTTGTTGCTGGAGAATGGCTCAAGCTGAAACTTAGCATCTAGCAAGCCCATATGAGAGTGTTTTGGTTTTGGTTTTTTTTTTTTTTTTTTTTTTTTTTTTTTTTTTTTTTTTTTTTTTTTTTTTTTTTTTTTTTTTTTTTTTCTTTTTTTCTTTTTTTTTTTTTTTTTTTTTTTTTTAAAGGTTTTGATATGTTAAACTATTTTTTCTTATTATGCAATTGACAAAAAAAATCATCTCAGACCTGGTTTTTGGGGCTAAGCTCTAAAGATAAGGAGAAAAAGCTTTTAATTTACCCTATGACATTTGGCAGGACTTCAGTACTGAATATAAACTAAGCAGTTGATTGATATTCTGATACTGGGAAGCAGCCCTCAGATTTATCTGACTGTAAAATAATAGGCTAGTGAAATGGCTTTCACTGGTATTTGGGATCTATTTCTTTCTTAATAAAATGCAACATTTGCACAACCACTAGGATCTCTTTCACTACACTGTGTGGTGTCTTACCTGTGTGCAGGAGACATTTCAGTATCATCCTGAAGTGGATTGCAGCCAATAATCAGTGCACAAGCTGAGGAACACCGCTGCATGCACTGAAATGTGCAGGGAAGCAGCCTGCAATCCTCTCTCTTACATATGAACCAGAATGTTGGGTTTAACACTCAAAAATACAAAAAAAAATTTAAAGGTCACAGAATGGACAAGACTTCTGCACTTGCAAGGCAGTGAGGTAAACATGGCAACAACCCCCACCAAATGAGCAGCCAAACTTTGGTCTGCAGCTTAGGGCATCCTCTTTCCAATGTCCCAGTCTTGGCTTTTCCTAAAGATTGGTAACATCTGGAAGTAACAGTGATCTGCCAATCTGAGGCATTAACCAATGGTTTAATTGCCTCTTGGATCAGAGACTCTCTAACCATCCTGTTCAACCCACTACCATGCCACTGAAGTCCCTGTATTGAGCCCTTCCTTTTTGAATGCTCAGGAACTCTCATCAACCATTTAGCTTTCCTCCCCAGGGAGCTCAAGCACTTGGGTAGAGTTTAGTCTTTGTGCCTTAATTCTCCACTCACAAAATGGAAATGGTGATATTTCTTTAAGGAAGAAGGTATTAAAGATAAAGGGTGTCCTGATTATAAATAAATTAGCAGAGATGACATGCATGGACACTGTCACCTCCATTTAAAACAGCACAAAGAGTTCTGCCAGCTTTTAGATTGCAAAGCATGTTCAAAAGGCTGGAGGGGCAAGAAGTTTCCTTTCATCTCAGGGTAAAAAACCCTCTACATAAGAGAGCAGCTTCCATGGGAACTGATCTTTCAATTACAACTGCTCATGCTAGAGTTGATAGAACTGAA
The DNA here is from genome assembly GCA_013399695.1 of Formicarius rufipectus. Taxonomy (NCBI): domain Eukaryota; kingdom Metazoa; phylum Chordata; class Aves; order Passeriformes; family Formicariidae; genus Formicarius; species Formicarius rufipectus. The sequence goes on along the minus strand of VXAU01000975.1, from coordinate 1,136,475 downwards.
CCCATTTCTCATCCAATTATTCCAAGCATTCCAAATTTGGCATTTCTTATTCATATTGAGAGTTTGTCCTTGACCAGTACAGTAGGATTACACAGCAGGCTACACCCAGGTCTACTCATTTGCAGTGTGGGGTCTTTGTCCAAGCAGTGAGCAGGAAAGCCAGCAACACAGGGAAGTAGGAAAGTAGAGAAACAGAGATACTTCCCTGGGATCTCATCAAGAATCCTAGGACTGGTGCTGTCTGCTAGTGATCCCACACTGCCACTGTTGCTAGTCCCTCAAAAGCAGATGTCACAGAATCACAGAGTTATGGAATCAGTCAGGTTGAAAAAGACCTCTGAGATCATCAAGTCCAGCCCATGACCAAACACCACCTACTCATCTAGACTGTGGTACTAACTGCAGTCCATGTCTGGTCTTTCCTTAAACACCTCCAGGGCCAGCAACTCCACCATCTCTCTAGGCAATTTATTCTAGTGTTCAATTAGGCTTTATGTGATAAAATTCCTTCTCATGTCCAACCTAAGCCTCCCCTGGCACAGCTTGAGGCCATTTCCTCTCATCTTGTCACCTGTTACTTGCGGGAAGAGCTCAACCCCCACCTGGCTACAGCCTCCTCTGAGGTGGTTATAGAGTGGTAGTCAGCCCTGAGCCTCCTCCAGAATAAACACTCCCAGCTCCCTCTGTTGCTTCTCATAGGACTTGTACTCCAGACCCTTCAGCAACCTCTCTGTCGCCCTTCTCTGGACTTGCTCCAGCACCTCAATGTCCCTCCTGAACTGAGGGGTCCAGAATTGGACACAGAACTCAGGGTGCAGCCTCACCAGTGCCAAGGACATGGGGTCAGTCACTTCCCAAGCCCTGCTTGCCATAGTACTTTTGTCATAGCATATCCATGAGCTGAAGAATGCTGAGGTGCTCTGAAAGCCTCTGTCTTAGGCTAAAATTATCTTTCTGATCAGAAGAAATGCAATATTTGAGCAATATTTATTCTTGGCTGCATTTATCTTAACTATCCCCTAATAGACACTTATTCACTGTCTGGGAGTCAGGTAGACATGGGGCAGAGGACTGAAGAGACCTCTGGGACCAAAACCTTGTTCTTACAGTCACACGGACCCTTCTGCCCAGCCCTGTCTCCTTCACAAGCAATCTAGGGGTTTGCTCTGCTACTTTACAAGAACTCTTCGTCAGACACAGTCTCTAACACACTCACATTGTACATCCTTCTGCCAGCTTCACCTTGCAGGTAAAATAGTGTTTCTATGTTCTTACTATTTATACATGACACAGCAACCCTGTCTGTCTTCTCTCTGAATTTGTTTTGGCAGAATTAAAAAAGGCTTTTTTTCCCCCCATACAAGCTAGAGATTGATGTTTCTGATGTATGCTTTGATTTTGCACCTTTTCTGTTTGAGTTAGCACTTCTCAAATACATGTGGCATGTATTGTGCAAAGCTGGTCACGTCAGGATCAGGCCAGTTTTTCCCGTTGTTAATGCTGCAGATCAGCTACACAGATCTGTGGAGTCCTGTGAGATGATCACCTTCTGGATCAATAGGAGGAGGTGCCACCCATTCTGCCACTCCATACTCCTCTTCAGCTGGATACATATTTAGTAGGCTTCCCTAGTACACAGTGAGGGAATTAAAATTTTATTGTAAATAAATCAAATATTTTCTCTTTCCAAGAGGATCCACTTTTAACTTGGCAAGGTGTAAAACCCCTTACCCCATCTAGGCTTGTTTCCTGCCTTACAGCTGTATCTTCAGTTTTTATTCTGTTCCTATTAACAGGCACTTCAGAAGTGTAGAAGGTTATCCTTCAATGGAGAAGCCCAGGGGAATAGCTTTTCTCTTGCTTTTGTAGTTTTTGCTCATTGAAGACAAACACTTGTCAGACATAAAAGAGGAGCTATTTGTCAAAGTTAAAATTGTTGGCAAATACAGCTGAAACAATTGGCTCTGAAGAAGAAGCAGCATGAGACCACAGAGGGGTCTTCAGTCTGCTTGACTGGCATCACCATCCCAACATGACAGTCAAAAGCCACTGAGTCAGTCAACCTCTAGCAAAGAGTATCACAGGCACAAGGGAAATAATGTTCCGCTTTGGGAATACTGGGTATCTCTTGCTTTGTTGTGGAGCAGCTGGCCAGAGCTTCTCCTCTATGGCATGATTTTGTACCGTAGTTTATTTTCTATCTTAGAGCAGCAAGGAGAGAATGGAGGTTTCTACATTAAAAAAAAAAAATGCCTTGGTAAGACCCATGAAGAATATGGGAGGGTATTTAATTGTATTTGTGTGTAACACTTTTTTTGTCAGAATTTTTATAGTTCTCTTGTAAATTTACTTTCTAGAAGAATAAAGTACATAACTGGGAAAAGCCATCTCCATACAGTTTACGAGAGCCACCAGCCCTCTAGAAGAGGCCAAGTCACTGACACTTCCTTTGCAAACTGGATGTTTAACCTTCCAGCTAAGATGTTTGATCTGCCCTGGACTTAAAGAGCTGTGCATGTATACTATGCCTTCATGATATGTGAAGAACAGGGGGAAAGCAGACAGGTTATCTCTCCGTCCTCTCAGTTTTTGGAGGAATAAAAGCAGAATAAAGCCCTGTTGTGACACTTTCTGCCATCAGTCTCCTCAGAGGGATGTGCAGAAAGCAAGCATTTCACAGTTCTGTCCTCCCGGTTCACCAGGAGTCTCTCTAGTTCAGATTTTCACTCCCTTTTTTGTCCCTGTCTCCAAAGGATTTAGAAAAATCCTTTTAAAAATAATTTTAAATGCAGAGATAAGAGAAGCTTATAAATTTCATTAAATGGCCATGCAATATCTAGCACTGTGCTGCTGATTACTGTAGTATAATACAAGGAATAAGTAGTAATTAGGAAATAGCTTGCTGACCAAATTGTAATTTTTTTCCTATTACTTCCTCAAAGCTACTTTTTTAAAGAACAGGAATAAAAATTAAGGGCTCTTCAGATTTTATGTGCTTGTGTCCACAATACAGCCTGCCTGGCAGCTGTAGGGCACAGTTTCCTTAATAAGAAGGAAAAGAAGGTGAAGATAAGGTGAAGATAAGTCACAGAAGATACAGCATTACAGTCTGAAAGTTGTTATTTTTATGGACCATAACTGTTTATTACCATGTTGCTGGACTTCACTTTTTATTCCTACTGGCACATCTGAGAGGATGAGTTTTGAAAGATTAACAAAAATAGAGGATCCTCTTGAAATCTTCCCTAAGAAAACCTTGAACAGGACGGGAGTCATTTAAGGACTTTTTCACATCTTTGAATGAAATAAATTGATAAAAAGCAATACAAAAGCAAAATGCAAGACTGTTTCTTGGACTGGATATTATAATTTTTCATTTTATGTTGCAATAAGCACAGGCACTATTCATGAATTCTTTGAGGCTCTTCTCAGAGCTGAGGATATAAAGAAATAAAATTAAAATAATAATAATGTTTTTAAAAAGGAGGAATATATTGCTTTTCCAAATTTCTTTCCTATCATACAGCAGCAAAAGAGGGCAATAAGCCTTTGCTCTACACTCGTGGAAGTCCAGCCCAGCTGGTTACATGAAGTTGCTTAGGAAAATCAGCAAAGGTTGTAGAGAAATAGCCTGGGACAGATATGGTGTTTAAATATTGGAGCTGTGATAATGGGTCTGCAAGGATCCTGCCACAGTCGAGGTTTGCCTTGGCAGCAAGCTGCAAAAATTGAAGGGTGAGAAGTGCCTGGTCAGGCAGCCACGAGCCTCCCTGCAATGCCAATACCCTCTGCAGTGCACTGTGACACCACAGTCGTCTCTCATCTCACCTGGGAGGCTTGTCCACAGCTGAGCCTACTCAAAGAGAAGGGGGAGGGCCTGACAACACCTCCAGCCCCTATCTCCACTCTGAACAGCACCTGTTTTACTCCAGGGCTGTCCTTTCCCTCCCTGCTTCTGTTCTTCCTGATCTCTTTCCCTCTGTCTGAGACGGGCTCAGCTGAAGCATCAGTCAGAGCCTACAACAAGAGCGTGGCTGCAGACGATGCTTTTAACTGGCATGAGTTTCCCAAGTCTTCTCGTATGCAAGAAACTGGTGATTCTCACTGAGCAGATTCTCACAAAAGCAGAAAAATCCTGGAGAAAAAGGCAGCAACAGAGTAATGCCATTGAGATAAGATCAGGTGCAGCAGTGAAAAGTGGAGTGGTGTAGGAGGGCTTGGAGAGCTTCCTATCACGATAGAAAACAAACTTTCTCAGTCTTCTGAGGTGCTGTTCCCTGTCCCCATTTGTGAAATTTCTCACATCTGAGCACTGAAGCCACACAGCTTGTAATGACATCCATCAGTATGGGCTAGTAGGATCATGACACGGATGCCCAGCAGAAGGTTAAGTCAGAGCCCACCATCAGAACCAAAACATGATCCTGACAATTAATTGTTGGCATGTCTAAGACATGCTGGGAGCCCGAGGTGGCTGTCTAATTTCTAGAATTATGATGCTGTAAAGAAGCTACCTACCTGCAATGTCATTTGCTCAGCCCAGAGTGGGGTTTTGGCAGTACCAGGCATGCTTCTTGTCCCTTTACACTTTCTGCTAAGTGTATAGAGCCAAGATTCCAAGTGCATGCAGAGACCCTGCAAACCTTTCCTTGGGGTACTGCTGTTAGTCTCAGCATCCTGGCCAAATTCCAGTTGGGTAATTAGACCATGATTAGGTAACTGCTTGTATATGCCATTCCTCTTCCCTAGGGAGCCTGTCTCTGAATTATTTGATGCTTTCAAGATTTCTAGTCATTAACAAGGATGTTTCCATTGCCAATGAGAGAGTAAATGCTGGTAAAACTTGGTGAACCAATACAAGCTGAGGGATGAACAGACCAAGAGCAGCCCTGTCAAGGAAGACTTGGGGGTGCTGGTGGGTGAGAGGCTGGACATGATCCGAACACGTGCACTCACAGCCTGGAAACCAAACGAGTCCTGGGCTGCATCCAAAGCAGGGTGGGCAGCCAGGGAGGGAGGGAATTCTGCACATGGCATCCAGCTCTGGGGTTCCCAGCATAGGAGGGACATGGACCAGTTGGAGTGAGTCCAGAGGAGGCCACCCAGATGATCAGAGGGAAAGAGCACCTCTCCTGTCAGGAAAGAGTTGGGCTGGTTCAGCCTGGAGAAGGCTTAAGGGTAACCTGATTTCAATCTTCCAAATCCCTTAAGGGAGCCTACAAGGAAGATGGAGAGGGACTTTTTACAAGGGCATGTAGTGACAGGACAAGGGGCAATGGATTCAAAAGAGGGTAGGTTTAGATGACCTATTAGGAAGAAATTAGTCCCTAGGAGATAGTGAGACATTGGCACAGGTTGCCAAGAGAAGTTGTGGGTGCCCCACCCCTGAAAGTTTTGGATGGACTGGGTTGGATGGGTCTTTGAGAAACCCAATCTACTGAAAGATGTCCCTGCCTATGGCAGGAGTGCTGGCTTGATTCTATGGCTTGCCTGTAGGATGGGCATTGCCTGGGTGGCCTGGATATTGCCTGTGGTAGTCACAGTCCTGCCATTTGGGGAGATGCTGATTTGAGTCCGCTCATAAACCCGAGGTGTAAGCGGCAAGACCCCCAACTGGGAAAAGAAACACAGTGTCATTGTTATGCTCAGTGGGTAGGAGAGAAACAGATTGGCGGAGTCATTTACATGTGCTAGGGATCATTTTGTGGTTTGCAGAATTGAAATTCTTAATGCCACTCATTAGAAGTAGTTTGCTTCCAGATGCTGTTTGCTTTCATGTTCAGAGCTACATGCATTGACATAGAAAATTCTGCTAGAAAAAAGGACGTGCACTTGCAACTGCACAAATCTAACAAAAGTAAGCATAGAAAATGCAGGAAATTTTAGTCAGATACCATAATTTTTCCTTGCCTTTTGATCCTTAATTGCTAGCCATTTATCTTCCATGGGATATTCTTCCATTAAGTATTTCTGTACATACAAAAATGCTGATGGCTCACAAAGATGTCAGGTAAAGAGAATTTTGCTTCTCTCACAGATTTTTATCCATCTTCTGCCTCCTCCAATACCCAGAAATTCCCCTCTAGTCTGCAGCCTCCTGTTCCCATCTGGTGACACCAGTGCTGTGTTCTGCATTCAGAAGCTCCTTAAAGCCAAGTCCTGGCTGACACATCCACAGGGCAAAACCCAGTTCCCCAGGCTGGTGACAGCCTGCAGCATTCATGACAAGCCTGACTACGAAAAGCACCCAGGAATTCTGGCACCAAGTTCCCCTACAGAGACAACACAAATGTAGAAGAAAACAAGGATATGAGGGTTTTAGTGCTGAGACTGGAAGTATCAAGGAGCCTTGTAGGTCAAACCTAATGTGTTTCTTCATGATTGGTCATAATCTGAGTGGTTACCAGAAAACCGCCCAGTTCTGGTGTTATTTAGTGAAAGTTTCTGCCTGTGGCCTCATCAGTTCAATGCTGGCAGAGAGAGTTTTTACAGACCAAAAATATCTAACTCCATGATGCTGTGAAGCCAGCATGGACACCCCATAGGTACTAAGTTTTAGTCCTAGTTGCATCTGTATGTGGGGATGGAGGACCTGCCATCTGTACCCTGTCTCAGCCTTCTCTAAGGAAGGGCAGGGTTCTTCTAGTGCTTTAGGTGTGTATTGGACCATGAGCCACGAACCCTTCCCAACAGCAGGGAAAAAGGGGTTGCAATGAATGCTAGTCTTAGCCAAGAGCCAAGCACGGAACACAGTTGGGATCTGACAGCTCTCTTGCAGAAGAAGCAAATCAAGACAAAAAAACTCTCCCTTTGCATGTAGGGGTTTCTCAAAACTCATCCTTGCACCTTCTTCCAATACTGTTGGCACTGAATTCACTCAGTCTCATTATTTCTTCACTTTTGTGTGTTCATACAGCCACATGGGCAGCTTTAGCTATTTAGTGTAGGTGCAATTGTGACAGTGCTTTTGCCACAGGGCAAAAGCAGGAGAGCTGGCTGTATCCTGACACTGAGGTTGTGCAAACCTGTAGAACTGCTCTATTCCTCTGCAAAGCTCCCGAGGACATTTTCAAGCCCTGTCTTGGTCCTGATGCAGTGTTAGAGGGTGTGCAGATGCTTCGTCCTCTCTGATTTGTCACCACTGAGTCATTGACCGCGTTTTTATCTTGGATACCCTGTTTTTCTTCAGGTTCTGTGTTCTGTGTCCTCACTGCTCATTTCCTCTGAGCGTACTTTGGACCAGGAATCCCCCCAGGCTTACTGTGAGATTCCCTCTGGGTCAGGATTTAGCTTTACAAATGCAGGTGTCTCCAGCCTGGTTATCTGCCTGTGAGCTCTTCCCACTGTGTCCCTCTTTATAACCCATGCAAACAGTTCTTGGTAACAACTCTCTTTACCCTGGAGTATATATTCAGACTAGGTTAGATGCCCTGAAAATACCTATTTTTCTCCACTGACTCCTTACCTCAGAGGAGGGCAAATGTAAGATGAGATGAATATGATGCCTTACCTCTGAATATGTGCACCAGCTCATACAGCTTCATTATTTGCACTTTTGTCCTAAACAAGGCTCCTTTTGTACAAAAAGAACCTTGACCTGTCATAGTTTTCTCCTTATGGGTGCATCCCATGGCCTCAAGTTCAACTTAGCTAGAGCAGAGCTCTTCATATTCCTCAAGTCCTTTCATGGTGGAATAAAACCCCATTTTCCTGCCAGTTTTTCAGGCCATAATCAATGTGTCAACTTCAAATCAGGTCCTGTGCACCAAAGTCTCGCAATCTCTTGCTACAGGACACCTCTAATCTCTCCCCATTCCCTCACAGGAAGGAGTATCTTAAAGCTCCCCTCAGGGCTGTTCTGAACTGTGTGGCAAAGGATCTTTTCCTAGCCAAATGTTGGACCCCTCTGGCTGACAGAACCCTAAAGAGAAACCACATGAACCTCCTGCATTTTTCATCCAGCTCTCGCAGTTTTCCACCACCTGCACCTGCTTGTCTTCACCTCTGAGATTTTTGGTGTCCCTCCACACTCCTCTTGCAACGCACTCCCAAAATGTGAGCTGACTGGTTATCTCAGCTAGCAGGCTCAAATCCATGCGGCATTGGTTGACGTTTTTCCCAACGCCCCTCGGCGTTGTCTCTGCTTGCTGCTGTGTTTCAGATCGCAACCTCTCAAAGCCACCGTTTGTCCTTTTAACTGTGAGCTGTCACAGCAGCTGCTGAGGCACAGCCTCTGTGGAGAGAGAGCTGTTGCTGCAATAGCTCAGACCAGAGGACTCTTTGATTAAATCTGAATGGGGATTAGTAACAGAGGAGGAAAGGGCTGTAACTTTAATTCATGAACATTATCCTCTTTCCTTCCCTCACCCATTCAGCATCAATGTGGATGCATGGCTGCAGAGCCAGCATTTCTGTGAGAGCTATATGCACCCTGTGCCCCTCTCTGTGTGTTTATTCCAGCTGCAGCCCGCAGAGATGAAAATCCAGAGCCAGTGCTGCTGGGGTGAGAAGCCAGCTTCTGGAAAGCAGCTGTTCAGAGCATGTTCAAAGAGCACAGCCTGGAGGTGGAGATGGTTGCCCCAAAAGTAGCCAGGTGCCTCCCACTGCAGTGCGCCCACCTGTACGTGGAAAGAGGCAGCTGTTATCTCTTCCTGTCTTGGCCCTTGGGCTTTCATGCTGGAAAGCTCTGCTAATAAAAGCTATCCTGTGTGTTTCCTTTTGCCTCCACAACCTGGACGTGGTGGACAGTGAGCTCACTTAATGGCATAAGGTGACATTTATCAGCACTAGCTCACATTTGGGGTATAATGTTTCTCTCCCTCTGATCTAAAATCAAACCAGCTTTGCTGAGGGGGGATGTGGGGTGGGGCTTGTTTTTGTCTTCTGATGCAAGTGAGAAAAATATAAAGGTAGGTTCTCTGAGCTGGAAATTGTTTCAGAAAGCTCAAAACCACTTCCCATACATCACTCTCACTGCCAGCATGTCTGTGGCATCCTCCACCACTGTGATGCAAACCCAGTGGGTGCAAGGGATTTCCTTAGCCCCCAATCCCTCTTGCACCTCTCTAGCATAGTGCCAGGGATCTGCAGCCTGGTAGATGCTCCTGGGATGGGGACTGCTGTGGTGCTTGGAGCTGGGGCCCAAGGCTCCTGCCTCCCCCATGGCCATGACCTTGTTTCTTGCACACCCGCCCGCGCTGAGCCGGTGAGACTCATCCGGGGAGCCCCACGCAGGCAGCTGGCAGGGATTTTTGCATCATTTAATTCTCAATCCTCCCAAGAGCCTGGGGAGGGATTGAGTGTGTTGACTGAAATGAAGGACAGGCAGGAGGGGCAGAGCCAGGCACTGGAAGCTGAGAAGGCCCAGTGAGAGCATTTTGTTCCCAAATGTCGCTTTGGGTGAGAAAATGCAGAAATAACAGCCAGTGTGGGCATTTCTCTGTCCAGCAAACTAGCTGGAGCTGGCAGCTCCCACCCTACCTGCACACTCCAAAACCTTAAGGAAGGTCCCAGCCCAGAATAACAGAGGTGACAGGCCATAAGCTGTGATTTGAGGCAAGTTTGTCCTCTCTGCCCCCTGAGAAGTGAGGTGCCCATGCTGTAGTGCTGAGTGTGTTTGCCCATTTGAGCACAGTGCACAGTTGTCTGCAGGTGGATACCCAGACAGGGTTTTTCTGGAGGCTGACAGGCACTCTGGCATTGCAGCAGCTTGCTGGTTCTGCTCAGCCCTGGTATCTGCCCTGGTAATGCTGGCGGTCAGGGCAGCCCCTCCTTCAGATCACAGAATCACAGGACAGTTTGGGTTGGAGGGGACATTAAAGATCATCTGGTTCCAACCCCCACTACCATGAGCAGAGACACCTTCCACTAGACCAGGTTACTCAGATCTGACCTTCTGCTCCACGGGCTCCCCCTGGCCTGGTTTCCTCTATAGATGTAGATGTAGATGAGCTTAAGATGCAAAGACAGGAAATGTTGGGGGTGCCCAGCTCCCAGCCTTAGTTAGTCAAGGCTCACATTACGGCAACAACAAGGCAGATAAATAGGTCTGGCATGAAATTTGACTATAAACCCAAAGGAAATATTAGTGGATCTCTAACCTTGTCTATCACATCAACAGCATTCTCATCTGATCCCATTAGAGATGAACAAACAGAAGATGGGAGAGGGTGCACATCTAAACAAAACCAGTCTAGCAATGCAGACACAGACATCAACTTTGGCTGCTCCAGGATCGTGCATAATCCCCAAAATCTGACTCATGTACCATTGGGAAGATCCCCTGAGTAATCCCACATCAGGAACTTCACAGCTCTTCCTGTTAGAAAAATGCACCTGGAGACCAAGCACAGATGGAGGGAAGAAATGGGATCCTCCATGCCTCCTCATGGCTGTATCGTTGAATGTATTTACAGGGAGTCTCAGGCACAAACCAGCCTCCAACCTGCCACATTCAGAGGGAAACAACAGGTCATGGGAATACAGTGAGCCCCAAGAAATAAGAACTGGTGGCAAAAACCTGGACTCTCCACAGCATCAAGAGTTTGTAAAAGCACGTCTCTACATCCTTCTGCTGGAGGTGCCTGACCACATCAGGGTACCAAAGCCCATGAATGCTTCTAATGCATCCTAACATGACCACCTTGGTCTGGTTGTCACAGACCCCAGGGCAGAGAAGAGCCTGTCATTCACTTTTGCTATGCTGGCTTGTTTACCCCATTCTTACCTTGTGCCTTCTTGCTCAGAAAAGCCCTGAAAGAAGGTTCTGATAACAAGTATGTACCTGGTATGGCCTCATCCTGAGCCCTCTCCAGTCCAAGACCTGCAGGACTGTTGCCCACCAGCATGTCCTTTGTCCCCACACCTCCTCACAGGGAGGAGGTGCAGCAGAGCCAGGACAGTAAAGATGCAGCTCCTGGATGCTCAGGGCAGGGCTGTCTCCTGCAGCAGGGCTTATCCCTACTGTAACACCTGTGGCAGGGCAAGGGCAGCACGCTGTTGAGGACACACACCTCAGGTCTGCAGGCACCAGGATCACCCTGGCAGCTCACGGCACGGCTCAGTTCCCCCTGCAAAAGTGCCGGTCATGGCCCTGCTGAAAATAAGCTGGGCTGGGCTGCCACCTTGTGCCAACAGGCAGCATCCACTGACCGAGCCTGGAATGTTAAGTGGTTTTCTATCACTCTACGTTTTCAGTGACCTAAATGAGGATATACCCCCAGAGCCCAGCCCCAAATGAAGTCCACAGAGGTCAGCACCTCCCTGGCAGTAGGCAAGGGGCTTTGTTGTCTCTCCATGGAGCTGTCTTCACATGCATCCTGGGGTTCAAAATTCCCGTATCTGTGTAGACCTTAGCCTTGCCTATCAGCAACCAAGTCCTCAGGGAGATGCCCAGGTGCTGGAAGAGGGGGTGCAGCATACCAGGGTGAATCCCTGCCAGTGCTCCGAGTTGCAGAGCTCAGTGAAAGGGCTCAGACCCAAACACCAAGCACTGCCAGAGAGAAATGCCAAAATTCCAAAACATAGGTGCAGGCAGTGAGCAAGCAGGCTGTGGCGCTGCTGCATCCTGCAGGGCTAAGAGGCACTTCTGAGTGGCCCCAGCCTCTGCCACCCCGCCAAGGTGACGCCAAGGGAACCTTCGCCTTCTGCTATCAGCCCTGGCTCACACACAAGGCTGAGGGTGCAGCAGCAAGGCAGGGATGTCACTGCCCAGCCTGGGCAGCCCTGGCACGCACCAGTCCCGGCACAGCCCATGCTGGCTGGCTGTTTGGAGCCAATGCTATCTGGGTAGGTAAACAGAGTTTATCAGTTCCTTTAGGTTTTATTTTCTTTTTTTTCCTTCTTTATTATTATTTTATTTCCAAGGCAGAAGTGAAGAGAAGGAAACATTTCTGCAGGGAAACTGCATGGAACTTAGGCATGGGGAAACAGGGGAGGGACCCATTCCCACATCCAGGGCTTGGTTCAGTCAATTCTCTTCCAGAAGCCAACACAGACCGTCTGCACCCTCTTCAGAGCATGTCCCTGATGCTATTCTAAACCCACAGCTTGCTCCCCAATGCCATAGCTGCAGTTCAGAGCACAGGGCCATTAAGTGAAGTCATACTGGTTGGGACAACGGGTGACCCTGAGGGGTGAAGTGGCAGCAGTGGGAAGCCTGCTTTTCCAACGGGGTAGCAGTTGGGACAGGCAAGGACATCCCCAGCCTGGCTTCCTGCTTGGAGCAGGATGTGACATCAGATCTGCTGTGGCTTTGTACTGCAAACCCCATGCCTCCAAATCCCTGCCCTGGACTGTGCAGAGATTCTTCCTGCTGAGTGAGCATCCTTAAGATGCAGCCAACAGCCCTCATCCTTTATGAAATGCTCTGCCACCAGCTCCAGGATGGACCTCTTGAGCGTTGCCCACAGCCAAGCCCCCAGCTGGGCTCTGGGAAGTCCCTTGTGTGTCTCAGACACAAAGCAACAGTGAAATGTGGTGGCTGCAGCACTAGATTAATGACGGGCATCCAGCTGCAGGTCACCCAGTCTTTGCTACTGAACTATCTTTGCTCCTTGGTACCCAAGACCCACCATGGTCCCCTGGGGGTCACTATATTGCCCTTCTCCACAAAGGTGCTGGGAGAGCTGGTGGGAGAGAGGGACTGCTGGAGCTGTGAGGGTTGTGTGGGTGGTGGGGGGAAGAGAGCAGCCCTGCCTGGCCTCACCACCAGTGCTTGTTACCGTGGTGTGAGATCCACCTTTCCTCAGCAGTGCTGTCACTTCTCCCTTTCTCATCAGGGATGTGGATTCCAGCAGACACCCCCAGTTTGAGATGAGGCTTTGATGGGCACTGGGGCTCAGTGAGCATTGCTACAGTGACTTCAGCTTTGTTGTGACTCCAAGCCCTGCTCAGCGCTATACCAGCAGGGATTCCCACAGCATAGACAGGGAACACCACCCCTAACCCTGAGAAGTGATGGGCTCCTCCAGTAGGAGACTCTCAAAGTTTGATTCACATCTGCAGTTTTACAGGCATTTTGGTCAAACAGGTAAACCAAGCACTTTGTCAAAACAGATTCCAGCGGGGGAGAGGTCCTGCAGCACTGGTTCACAATTCTCCTGGGGTCATTCCCCGGTTTCAGTGCAGCACCATAGGGCACTGGGGTGCATTCCTTCCTTGTAACAGTCTCAGCAAAAGAGAGGTAGGTTTTGACCTCTGTCTCCTCTACCTGCTGAACACAGGGAGGGACAAAAGCATGAAAACACCAAGAGGTAGCACTGCAGGAGCCACCATCTCTCTGCTACACGCACAGGGCTGAGGCTGTGAGAGATAAAAAAGACAAAGCCTTTTTGCAGCAGCCTGGCAAAGAGATGGCTCTGCAGCACACCATTAACAGAGGCAGTGAGACCCAATAATCCTCTTGCACACCTGCCCCTTGGGCTTTCTCTATCTCCTCTGCCAGCTGGGATGAGGCCGTGAGTCACCACAGTACACCTGGTCCAGCCCTGCCACTGCTCCACACCCCACCCAGCCTGTCAAGGCTCGCCAGGGGCCCCCGAGCAATGTGACAGCTGATTTCCACCAGCTTCCTCCAAGGGCTTTTTAAGATTCCCCACAATCTCTCCCTGGCAGGACTCCAGGTCTTTTCAGGCTCATTTCTGCTCATGGGTCCTTTATTGCTTTACTCACAAGGACTCAGGTCAGGCTTACATAGCATGGGCCAGTCTGCCAACACAGGTGATACTATACAGGTGATGCAGTGGTAGCATCACCCCTGCAGAGGCAAATCCTGCCCCATCAGCTCTGGGAGATGATGCATGTGGTTTCTGAAGGTGTTTTTGTGACTGCAACACCCACCCACACCAACAAAATGAGCGTGTGTATGGGGACATCACCCTTAAGTGATGAAAACAAATTAAATTAAATTAAATTAAAACTGAGGCAGGAGCCGCGGTGGTGTCAGCTCCTCAGGCTCCTGGAGGTTGGCACCTGACAGTCTTTCCAGTGGGAGTGTGGCAAACAGGCTAAGCAGCCCCAGCCTGCAGCTGGCGGGTTGGGGCAGTGCTGGCAGCTCCAGGAGGGAGCTAACCCAGGGATGAACTCACCTGCACCCAGTCACCTCACCAGTGCACCCTTCAAAGGGAAGCCCCGCAGGCAGCAGAGCTCATGACGGAAGGACGTCATTCCACTGTGCAGTGCCTGGGACACCTCATCTTCCTGGGGAAACACCCTCCTCCCAGCCCTCCCGGCAGGCAAGCCTCTGGAAGGTGGCCAGCCATTCTCCCTCATGTGCTTAAATCTTTCCATTTGTCTTCACCAATCCTTGTAAAGCCCTTGGCAGGTCCTCAGAGTGTAGATGAAGCCCACTTCTGCAAGGAATAGATGAAGCCCGCTTCTGGCAAGCCCTAGGGTAGACTGCCCTATGCAAAGCACCAGTACAGCTTGTGGAATAAATTCCCCCCATCCCCAACGCCTCCAGGCTTCTGGAAGATTTTCCACAAGCTCTCTGAACCACCTCAGTATTCTGCCTGTGTTACTGTTCCTGTCAAATAGCCCCAGCTGAGGTTCTGCCCCATGAGAAAAGGAGTGGGAACACCCTCACCCCATCAGGCTGTTAAAAGGAACTTCTATATCCTGCTCTTTAATCCTGTTTCTGGAATAAGAACATGTTTTAAAAATCAGGGGAGGTTGCTAAGGGACAGTGTGCTTTGCAGGGACATCGCTCACAAACCCTCAGCACTCAAAAGCAGGAGGTAAATAACTTGGGATAATAGTAATCCTTTGCTGCCCACACAATATACAGAAATGTATTATTCTTGTCAAGGACAAAGGAGAACATATTTCCCCACAGCTGAGGAGCTGAACCAGCAAATTTTTTGGTTTCGGCTCCACGTTGGGTTCAGTTTTGACTGAAGTTGTTCCAGTTCAGTTCCTGTTCAGGCCAATAAAGGTTAATTAACCATTTGTTAACCCTGAGCTCATTTTGGCCAGTTCACACTGGAAAATACAGGCTGTGAAAGCAGCTGTGTGAGAGGGACTGAGCCATTTTCAGCCCGTCTCTGGTTTCTGTGGCCTCTGCTCCCATCCTGGTTGGACACCAGAGCTTCTTGCCAGCTCAGCAGAGATGACACACAGAGTCAAAGGGCAGAAAAGCTATATTTTGCCTTGGAAGTCTGTAGGAAACCTACACTGTGAGATCCAAGCAGGGTCGTGGGGCAATTGAGCTCCCTGGGCTCTTCCTGAGACAAGCACCTGCACAAGTGTGGTTTGAGTCAGTAGCTCCTAAACCCCCAGGAGCACTGGAGGATCACTTGTTCCTCTCAATATGCTCAGAAATTAAAATATTCCATACATTAAATACTTTTTAATGGCCCACAGTCTGAATCTGGGGACAGCCAGGGGTTATTTAGCAAGAAATCTCCTGCAGCAATGGGCTGAGGTCCTAGGAGGTGATGAGATCCTGTGCTGGCAGCTGCTCCATGGCCACGTCGGAGCACACTGAGCTACTCAGCTTCTCCCTGCAGAGGGGCACGTGTAGGACACAGCTGTGAAGGGTCTGTCCGTCCAGCGGCCCCCCTGCTCATGGCTATTCCCAGGCAGCACTGGCGCAGCTTTATCCATGACGGCACCTCCCTAAATAATGCCCCGAGATCAGCAGTGAGGCGAGGGGGGCACTGGGATTCAGCAGCCAGTGTGCTGCTGGTTCGCATCCAGCTTGCTGCACACTAGCACAGTCAGAAGACGAGATCTTGGTTATATTTATCATTTGACAATGCTGGTCCCCACTATTTTTAGAGCAGTGTTGCAGCTGCAGCTCACTGAGGAGAGAGGTGAGTCGGCTGGGGGACTAATCTGTACCATGTTTCACCCAAAATTCCCAAAGTCGAGGCATCTCTTCTCTGGCATGAATGGCCCGAGGTCAGGCTGCTGAGGTGAGGGTTGTAGCCCCTCGGGGCAAGGAGTCCTCCCAGGGTCTCTGGGGCAGAGTCCTGATGCCTCATGGGTTTCCTGAGCAGTCATATCCCAGGGGACAACTGCCCCCACAGGTCGGGCACCCACGGTGGGCTCTGGCACAGCCTGGCACTGTTGGTTCCCAGCCTGGATGCATGGGTGGTTGGCAGGCTGGACCTAGGTGGTGAGGAACACCCTGGTGGTCCCACTCAGGATGTGTCCATGGGACAAGGGCCAACCCGTGGGTCTCATCTGGGGAGAGGCCATGCCCATGAGGCCAGGGGAGAGCTGTGTCTGTGGGTCTGGGACGTGCTGCACACGTGGGGCTGGGGGAAAGGTGACTGTGGGACTGATGGGAGTGGGGCACTGTCCGTGGGGCTGACAAAAGCTGTGCCCAAGTGGCAGGTGGGGGGTCATGTCCCTGGGATGGGACACACTACACTCATGGGGCTGGGGGGCACCTGTGGGGCTGGGATACGCTGTGCCCATGGGTGTGTCCGTGGGGTGGGTGGTGTCCATGGGTCCAGGACATGCTGTGCCCATAGGGATGGGAGGTGCCCATGAGGACAGGACATGCTGTGCCCATAGGGATCGGGGGTGCCCATGGAGACAGGACACACCATGCCAGTGGGGATGAGAGGTGTCTGTGGGCCCTGGACACACTGTGCCCGTGGGTCGGGGGTTGTCTGTGGGGTGGAACACCCCGTGCCCGTGGAGATAGGTGTGCCCATAGGGATGTGGGGTGTCCATGGAGTGGCAAACGCTGTGCCTGTGGGCTGGGTATGTCCTTGGGGTGGGACACGCTGTGCCCATAGGGATGGGGTTGTCTGTGGGTCCGGGACACACTGTGCCCATGGCGATGGGGGTGTCCATGGGGTGGGACACTCCATGCCCATAGGGATGGGGGTGTCTGTGGGTCCGGGACACACTGTGCCCATGGCGATGGGGGTGTCCATGGGGTGGGACACTCCATGCCCATAGGGATGGGGGTGTCCGTGGGGAGGGACACGCCGTGCCTGTAGGGATAGGGGTGTCTGTGGGGCCGGGACACACTGTGCCCATGGTTCCGGGGGTGTCCATGGGGTGGGACACGCCGTGCCCGTGAGTCCGGGGGTGTCCGTGGGGTGGGACACGCTGTGCCCGTAGGGATGGGGGTGTCTGTGGGTCCGGGACATGCTGTGTCCGTGGGGATGGGGGTGTCTGTTGGGTGAGACACGCCGTGCCCGTGGGTATGGGGGTGTCCGTGGGGTGGAACACACTGTGCCCGTAGGTCCGGGAGTGTCCGTGGGGTGGTACACGCCGTGCCCGTGGGGATGCCCATGTCTCGGGCGCCCCCGCAGGGCCGCTCCAGGCCCCGCCCCCTCCGCAGCCGCCCCCCAATGAGAAGCCGCCTCGCCTGGCCCCGCCCCCTCCCCGCTGTCATCACACACCCGCACGTGGAGGGGGCGTGTCGAGGGCGTGGCCTAGCCACTTCGCGTCACCGCCGATCTCTCTGCCCATTGGTTCCTCCGCCCCGCCCCGCGCCCCGCCCCG
>VXAU01000975.1:1080343-1118427 GCA_013399695.1 Formicarius rufipectus | reverse complement strand
TGGAATCGCCCACCAGAAGGCCACGTCCTCTGCGCTGTGACATGGGCATGGGACAGCCTGTCTGCGGCTCTGCCCGCACCCTGGGCCTCCTCCTCCTCTTCCTCCCTCGGGCATCAGCCCAAACCCAGCCGGGACTGGGCGGGTTGCTGCCCCCCGTGGCGATGGGGTCGTGTCTCTCGGGGGCAGGGGGAGGCGGCACCTGTCCCGGGGGTCCCTGGCGACCCTCGGCGGGGGCTGCGGGGTGGGCGGCGGGGCGGATGTGAACCCCGGCATCCTCCGCCCCCTGGTGACAGCCAGCCGCGGGCGGAAGGGCCCGCCGGGGACTGCCACCCACCCCAAATCTGCGGCTGCCGAGCTGGCGACGCTTTCGAGCCGGTTTTATGCAGGCGCCACACCGGCAGCGTGGGCTCGGCAAGCCCGAGTGTCATGTTTGGAAGGTGCCGTGTGCCAGGGAAGGCAGAGGGAATGGCTGCGTGGGGGGAGCTGGGCAGGTAGGTGGTTTTGCTCAGAGTCCACCCCGTGAACATCAGTACGAGGGGCAGACACTTATCCAATTCCCTTTAATTTTATTTTCGTTTTAAGGAAGCAGTGTGGAATTTGCAGCTGGTAGAGGAATGTTTTGCTGTGTCTTAAGAGTATTTTCAAAGTCACTTCCACTCAGCGTCTTTTTAAAAATATCAGACAAGCAAAGATTCGCTTACAGACTTGTCCTCTCCCTGAATCATTTAGCCCTAGCGAAGAGGAGGAGTTGGGAAGTTGTGCACAGCGTAGCAGGCTTGAACCCTGACACAAAGGAGTGCCTTGGTGAACTGGGTGAGCGAGGAGGTGAACAAGGTCTGGCAGGTGAAATAGGAGAAAACTCCCCGTGCGATAGTGCTAAATGTGCTCTCGGCAGGGCTGGGCTTTAGGACGAAGACCGGGAGAATGAAGTCATCCTGTAAAGCCTCGTCATCGCCCTGTTTCGCAGCAGCAATTCCCACCGTGCGGGTCTCGGCGTGAGCGAGTGGCGGGGCCTTGGTAAGGACTACATGTCCCAGCATGCAGCTCCCTGTGCTGAAGGCAGGGCACTGGTGGGAGCTGGGAGGGCTGGGAGATTCGTTCTGGGGTTGGTTCCGAGGGACTCTGCTGCCTCGGTATCTGTAGCAGCGGACAGGGCACCTGCCTTCACCTCACCTGCAGCTGCAGCCCCCATAATGCTGGATTCCTGCTGACTCTCGTGGAGTCTGGACACGTCCCTTCCCGTGCAGCCTAAGCTGGGAATGTGTGGGGACAGCAGAATCCTGCTGTCACCAGCTGTGCTCCTTGGGGAGCTGGGCTTGTGGACCAAGGTCCACCTGCAGCTGGGACAGGGCTGGGGCGGTTTCAGCTCTGCCACTCGCCTGCCTTGTTTCTGTTCCCCTCATGAGAGGTTTCTTATGCCCTGACAGAAGGAAAGCTGATGGGGTCACTCAGCACCTCTGGGAACCCTGATATCTAAGGCACATCTTGCTGAGGAGCTCTCCTGCTTCCCTGTCTTTGCAGCAAGCTCGGCAGAGCAGCTCTCAATGCTCTGTTCTTCATGTCTCCCCTTTCCAGAAATAGCCTTTAGGGAATTACAAATAATTTTAATTTTACTGCTGTTTCACTGCTGGTGGCTTCCTCCAAAGCTGGTGAAAACCCGAGTCTGAACACCCTCCCTCAGCTGGTCATGCTGAGCTTTCCCAGCTCCTCATCTGTCTGCTGTTTCAGGTCTTTTGAGCATGCTGAGTTGGAGCAGGAAGGGAGGTTCCTTCTCTGAGGAGAAGATCTGTGCTTCTGGTCTTCCTCCTTGATACCAGCTGCTTGCCCTGGGACATTTCTGCATGACTGTGCTGAGTCAGAGGCCAGAGATACATGAACTTTGCTCGCTGCCTCTGAGGGTGATTCAAGGGGATAGTTATTGATCTGACTCTTCAAGTCAAAGACTCTTGACTCTTCCTTAGTCCTTTACCTGCCCTAACTGCTCTGGGCCTGCCCACGTTTGTCCTCTGCTAGATTGGTTGGCACCATTGTGTGCTGTGTGGAAATGCACCATGCCTGGGGGCCGGGACACTTCCTGGATGCAGAACAAGAAAACCTGCTGGTAAGTTTGTGACCACAGATATAAACAGAGAAAGTGAAACCACGTAGTTAGAAAAGAGGCGTCCTCAACACACTGTCAGTGGAGCTGTAATCAAATTATCAGAGGCTTTAGTAGCGGGAGGAGTTAATGAGTGGGGTTTGAAGCAGGATGGGTGTGAAGGGCAGCATGGGAGAAATCTTGAAAGGAGACGTGTGCATTAACAGATGGTTAGTGGAGGGTTATGTGCAGATTACTTAGTGAGAGTCTTCTGTGAGAGGGTTTTGCCTGGTGCCTGTCCACCTTTCATCGTGCCCAGAGACGTCCTTTTTCCAGTGGACTCTGTGGGTTCCTGTGTTGGGGTAATGCCACGTTACCGTGTTTCTGATCCTTCCTTCTGTGTGCAGCACCTGGCACTGCTGCTCCCTGTCCCTGTTTTCTGACCACCTCTCTTCCTTTGTTTTTGGATTTTGCTTTTGCTGGTGAGCAAGTGAGCCAAGTGAATATAACATCTGGAGAATTTGGTCTCACAAAGTTTGAGGCCTGCTTTAAAAATTATTTTCTTTGACTGAGAAGTGTCTCTGCATTTCTTCAGTCTCCCTTTGGCTTTGCTCCTGTCTTTCACAGTCTCCCTTGCTTGGCCCGTGAATGCCCAGCTGCCAATTAACATGTTTTCCCCCTGTTTCCGTCTGCATCTTCAGCTGGTTGTGAATCCTGAATGAAGAGCAACTGAGCTCACATGCTCTGCATTTCAGAGAGCTTTTTCAGGACTGGCCAGTGGTTTGCAGTCATACTCGCCTGTGCAGCGGCCTGGACTACCCCCCAGCTTAAGCAGCATGATGATAGAACAATACTTGGATGGGAAACCTTGAAAGGAGTCCTGTGTGCTGCAAAGTGGGAAGTTGGTGATTCAGCTGGAAGTGCTTTTTAGTAACAAATCCATGTCCCGGGCCAGAGCTGATGTCAGTCCTGTGATTCTTGTTGGAAGTGAACAAAGATGCAAAGCCCTTTATGCAAGAGCTGAGGTGATAATCCAGATCTCCTGGCCTCAGTCCATTTGGGGTAATTGCATTCTTCCTGGGGAGTGTTTTCAACCCAACACTGTCACATACACTGCTATCTCTTCCTGTGCTGCAGCAGTATGTGGGTGGCAGTACTTCAGCCATGTCCAAAGCAATTCTTGTCACTGCTCAGGCTTAGAGCCTCTTGAGCCTTCTCTGAAAGTCAGTGTGGTAGAGCAGGGATTTGGTGGAGGGTTTTAAATATGTGAATATTTACATAATCACAAACTACACTTCCTGGGTCTTGTTTTGCTTATAAGCTGTCCAAAAAGATAGCCCTTGTGACTAGCTGGTACATCTTCCAGGTGGGACCTCTCCCGGGATGCAGATGGCGTTAAGCACAAACTTTCTGGACACCTTTATGATTGTTTTAAGGGCTGATGCCCCAGTAAATGTGGCAGTGCCTGCCTGCATCACGATGTGAAGGCTGTGCTCCTGGGGCACTGCCAGCCTGGCTACCTGCAGTGCTCTGCTCTGGTTAGAGCTGGGTTGTTCTTCTGGGGGTGCTGCAGGGTGGTTGCCTGTGTGGGAGGGCAAACTGGAGAGCAGGGACTGCCCCCAAGCAGCTTTTGCTCATCATGCCTGAAGCCAGGGGAATGTCAGACCTGATCTTGGGGAGGTTGATATCATCCTGGTTTTCAGGACCTGCTAGGCATGAAGACCTAGCCCCCTCAGAGTGTGATCTCCAGTGGTCTGTAATTATAGCACTGGGAGCCTGGGGAGGAGACTTAAACAACATCTTTGTGATGGTTTTGGCAGGCCTCTTGGAGATTTCTATTAAGCAATTGTCATTTTCCCCCTTCACTGTAGCCTGGGAAACGCTGCGGCATTGGATTTGTCTTGGTCTGTTTGGGTTGTTGGGAGGGGTGTCTCTCCAGCAGTGGAGTTTGTCCCTCCCTGCCCTGGCTCTATGTCCCTGTGGGGTGGCTTAACGGGTGGCCTGCGGGGACTACAGCCAGCCCTGTTCTTGCAAATAAACCATCTGCCAGCGCACCCACTCGGGTACCAGCAATGCCCGTGTGGTGGAGCAGCCTACAGCTGCGTGGGTGGAGAAGAACAAAGCCAAGGACACAGAAAGGTCTTTACTTCCCACTGGAATCTGGGGAAGGGGGATGGTGGCTGTGACCTTAGCAGCCCTCTCTGGAGAACCAACTCTGTGCCAACGCAGAGTCATGCAGGGAACTGGGGAGATAGCTGGCTCCCAGGAAGGAGTCAGGGCTGCAGCTGGAAGGATGGCCTCTGGTATAAGTTACAGCAGGATCTTTGAGCTGGTGAGGTGCTTGGGGTCTCTCATGTCTGCACATGGGGCACTAACTCACTTGGCTTGGATAAACAGTTACTGCCTGCCCAGTGTTCCTGCCTGGGCAGGGTATTCCCCGGCTGAGTTGAACCTCTGTCTGTGCACTTGTCTTTCCAGGTGACCCAAGACAACTGGAACAAGCAATCCCAAGACTACACTGCAGGTGCTGACAGCTGAGAGCTGCCTTCTCTGTCTGCTTCAGCCCTACACCAAGGTTAGCACCATTCAAGCACCATCAACTTCCCTCACACAGTCAGAAACACGATGCTCCATGCTCATCTCCCCTTGGCCTGCAGGGATAACTCTGTAGTCTAGGTGTCAGCACAGCTGAGGCTTGCTGGGTGCTCCTGCCTCCCACCTGCCTGCCAGTGTGGCAGAGGGTACCTGGGTGTGTGCAACCAATGCTGCTGAGGCTGTTGAACGCTGCACACAGTAGTCAGGAACTCAAGGTGGTGTGTTCTATGCCCTTGGGAACTTGCAGTCTGTGCTGTTTGCTGCACTCGTCCTTCTGCATGCCAGCAGGATTGAATGGAAGTGTTTTCCAGCTGCTGTTCTCTTCTGTCCTTCATCTGAATTCAGCTGAAACTTCACCTGGAGCTTCTGACAGACATAATCTTGCTCTCTAATAGAAGTAGTTTTTCTCTGCCTTATTTTCCTAGGGTTTTGTAGCTTGGCCTTGGTGTATGAGGCTTAGAGTGACAGTGAAGTGTTTCAATAGGACCAGTAGTCTTTGTGACTGGCAAGAAATATTGCCTGCTCTGAGAAAACCAGCTTGGAGCACCCTGAGGTGGCTATGGGATTCCTGCCCTATCTCCGGGTGCTTGTGTGCCTGTGTAGGATCCACCAGCGCAGTGTGCTCTCACCTGAAAGGGAGTCCTCCTCAGCACTGCACCTCTGGCAGGGCAGGCTGAGCCCTTCTCCTATCCTAGAGCTAAGGCGTGATTTGGTCGTGAGAGATTATATGGGGAAGAAGTAGTTTTGGATGCATGGATGCCCAGGCTCTGCTGCTCTTTCTCTGAGTTGTCTACCAGGGAAGTTGGGGCTTATCCAGAGATAGCTGGAAACTGGGCCTCAGGCCATCTTGTTCTTCAGCCTGATGCTGGAGTGGTACCCACGAGAAGTCAGGCAGGGATAGATTTATCTGTGAAACTGAATGAAAGGAAAGAAGTCCTTCGCTCTTGTCAGTGCTCTGGGCTGCAGATTCCTGGTCACACAATGCAGTGGCAGCAGAGCATCCCCTTTATCCAGCTGGGCTGTGGCAATAACAAATACCACCTCCACGATGGGATTTTATATGTCTCTCAGTGATGGAAAAGAGGCATGTTTTGTGGCAAAGGCCAGAGAAAAGATTTGTCCTCGGTTCTGCTGGAGCTGTTTGAAGGTCCCAGTCCACCAAGTTCACAACATTGTGTCGGGGCTGCCCTGCCTTTTGACAAGGGGCATTTTGACACAGGGATCACCATAGAATCTCAGAAAGGCTTGAGTTGGAAGGGACCATTGCGTTCCAACCCCCATCATGGACAGACACACTTCCACTAGGCCAGGTTGCTGAGGGTCCCTCCAACCTGGCCTTGAACACTTGAATACAGCACGTCCACTACTTACCTAAGCAACCTGTTCAGTGCTTCACCACCTTCTGGGGTAGTGTTGGACACACTTTTCTCCAGCTTACCCTTGCTGAACAACCAGTTTGATATATTCATGACAGTCAATCTCATATATATATGTGTAAGGCAGCAGCTTCTCCTCTTACTTTGCCACAGCATGAACATCTCTGGTTTGTATATTGCCTACCCCAGGTAGTACCAATGAATTTATATTCTGGCTGAATTAATTATGTTAGATTAGTTTAGTGCAGCTGGCAGTAATCTGGAAGCTGTTACAGCTTGCAGACCCTTGGACAGACTTGCAGTGACTCTCTTGGGAATGGGATGAAATGCTTTGCTGGAAAACTCAAAGACAGCAAAGTGGAGGTTATATCTTCAACAGAAAGCAGTCACCTAAAATCCTTAAGTCTGCCCTTAGTGTTTGTGAACTGCCATTGCCCCTTGGTCTAATGTGCTGATTGAGGAATAGGTTGTCTTTCCTCTGAAAATCCCAGGAAAAGGCTGTCCCTTCCTTCAGAGCTGGGGCTCTGGGTTTCCTGTGAGTGTTGGCACTGGAGTTATGCGAGGAATCCCCTTTTTGCCTTACCATCTCTGTTGCAAGTAGGTTGGGCATTCAAAGCTCCTGTTCATGGGAGTGTTGGGACAGCTGGATCCTTGTTCAGTTCTTGCTGCTCCCGAGAATGGAGCAGAGGATCATCTGCTGAGGCTATTTTAGGTTTCGGAACATTGCCGGTGTCCCTCTGAGCTCCTATTTGTGTGTGATCCTGCAGCTCCCTGCTAAGAGCTATGTGAGAGTCCTGTATCCTCATGCACGAAGGTTTTTCTGGGGCATAGTGTCCCAGGGATTAGGAAGAACTTCGAATTCCTCACTTACCTAAAATGTCTGAGCCATATCAGATGTATCTGTGCTCCCTTTTTTTAGAATTATCCCCAAACACCTTCTGGGCCTTGATTTATGAGTGTCCACGTGTTGCCTGGTGGGACGCAGGCTGCAGCTTTCCAGCCTTTTCCTGCCAAAAATGCAGCATCTATCCTGTTTGCAGCAGTCAATTCCTGTTGTCTTGAATGGGAGGATGTGTTGCAGAAAACTGTCTTCCATGAAAACTTCGGGTGTGGAAATATTCCAGGGTGCGTAGTGGAGTGAGATGAGAGCCCTGGCTCTGTGCATCTCTGGATGGCTGGATGGCTCCTTCCATCTGCGACTGCCATTCTCCACCCTAGTAACAGGAGAGGGTGAGGCCTTCCAGCCTCTCCCTTCTTGGTACACCCAAGACTTCTGGCCTCTCTGCGCTTTTTGGTTTCCACCTGCTCAGGTGATTTTTCAGCAGCGCTGAGCATTGCTAAGTTTCGTGTTGAGACAAGATGTGGCTCTGCAGTTTTCTTTATTTTTAGCTGTGTAAGACACAGTTGATGGTATCAGAAGGAAGTTGCATGGCCTCAGGAGCTCCGTGACTCATCCTGGATCAGGACCGAGACTTTGCTAGCTTCTGCTGTAACCCTCAAGTGATGGAACTGGTTGTGGTGGGCCCTGCTAGGGCTGGGAAAGGGCAGAATGAGGAGGGAAGCAGAGCTTTTAGAAGGTTGTTTTGTGTTGGTTTTTTTTTTTTTCCTTGTCTGTGAAATTGTTAAATTCATTTGTTTAAAGGTACTGACAAAGATATCACACCTGAGTGGGATTCAACAGGGTCTTTCGTCTTCTCCTTGCATCTTGTGCCCATGTGGGAGAGGTGAAAGAGGGAGGAGCTCTGCTTGCACCCTGGATTGGGTAGTGGTTTAGTGGCACATAGCAGTGGTAGATGAGAGCTTTTAGGACAGGAAATGAAGCAGGATCCTGTCTTTGCTTCAAGCCACAGTGAGTTTGGTGCAGCAGAACAGACCTGCCTGAAGTGGAAACTGACTGGAACTGGAGATCAGAAACTTAGGAGATGCCTGCTGGGATGCAGCAAGAAGAGTCTGGGACCACCACTGCCATCAAACCTGGCACTGCCAAAATGCGGAAAGAGTTCATGGGGCTTTCTGATCTTCAGGCAGCTGGGCTGGGTTGGACTGGGCATGGGATGTATGTCACCACCATGGAGCAGGCACCATGGGACAAGTGAGGATGTTACATGTCCCTGACTGCCACAGCAAGGTGAGGGGTGCAGCTAGAGGGGCCTCTGTTCCCCAAGTCTGCAGCCTGTGTTGTGCCTTGAGACTGGATAAAGTGGGGTGTGATGCATCTGGGTCCAGAGTAGGCTCCTTGCCCTTGAAGATGGAGAGGATGATGGTCTGTGGGAGTGGGCTTCCACCTCTGTCCCCCTTTCCCTCCTCAGGCTGGTGAACAGCCCATCAACAGCATGCTTAAATTTTGGGCATTGCGCAGCAGGTTTTGTGTGTGGGGCAGAAGAGAGAAGACAGCAAGGCTTGGGGGACCAGAGACGAGGGAGACAGGAGGTCATGTTGGAGAGTATTGCTGTGGCTACTGGCCACTGGAAGCGTCATTGGCATAGTGGAAGAGCAGACAGGGCAAATGTGCAAGCTGCTACAGCCCTGTCGCAGTTGTGCAATGGACCTGGCACTGCTGGGCTCCTGCCTGACAATCTGGCATCTGGAGCCATTCTCTTCAGGCAGCAGCCTCAGGGTGTGTGGCCAGGGGTCTTTTTCCATCTTTTTTTTTCCTCTTTTGCTCTTCATTGAGGCATAGGCAGACATAGACAGGTCTGTTTACAGACCTGTTCTATTTGAAGTCCTGAGTTGTACAGCAGGCCTATCCAGGAAGAAACCAGTCTCGTGAGCCCTCTCACTGTACCATGGAGGAAAGCAAGTCATTCTGCTGCCCTTGCTTATCCTCAGTTAATCAGTGTAAGTGGCTCCAGCCATGCCTGCACCTTCCCCGGATGCCTGGGCCTGTACTGTGCTGTCCACCTCACAAAGCCAGTTTGCCTTGCTCCAGGCTATCCGTGCTCTGAGTGGGAGCAAGGGCTTTCATGTCCCCTCTTATACAGTCTGAGACCACTCTCTGTGGCAGGTGAAGTAAGGTTAAACATTTCTGAAGCTGCCTTTATGCAGACCCCTTTGCAGATATTGGTAGAGAGGTGGCTCCTGGTTCTGAAGGGAACGAGGAACGTTGTATGCTCCCTGCACAGAGAGTATGGCCCAAGAAGCAAACTCCAGCCTGGCTGGGTGTGACTGAGACCTGACTCATCATCTCCATGATACACTTAAAGGCCTGGATATGAGCCAGGAGAAGGGACCTGCTGGCAGCAAGCACAACTTGCCCATGTCAACATGTATGGCTGTGTGAGCTGTAAACTTCTCTTGTTACACCTCTCAAAGGTCACTGCTTGCAGTGGTCTACAACACCCTGCCCACAGCTCTGCACCCAGCCCAGAGAGAGAGGAGAACAATGCTCTCAGAGGATGCTCTGCGGTCTGGGCTTATCATGAAGTGGCCAGAGTTTTTGTGGGATTAGCATGTTCAGGCAAAAATGGACAAGAAAAGATGCTTGTGTACTCAGTGGCCCTGCACTCTGAAATGTCACCATCCTTGCCTGAGCTGTGACCCCCTTCCATCCAACTCTTAACCAGGGTACAAGGCTGCAGAGATTCCCCTGAAAACCATTTCACCGTTTCCAATCTGCTAGTGTCCTTCTCTTATCTGAGATTACTAAAAGATCTGTATAGGCCATTGCTGTCCAGTGCTACCATTCCAGTCATCTTAAAACTCCCAAATAGGCAAGACTTGTTTCAAAAATGTCCCCTGGGCTGCAGACCCTCATGTTCCCAAGGGAGAGCAAACAAGGAGATTGGAGCTGGAACACAGAGGCTCTGGGAAGCTGCCTGCAGTGGACAGCAGTGTCCTTCCTGCCTCTCACTTGCAACAGGCTCCGTCCCTCTTCAGAAGGGACAGCTTGCTCTGCACTGGCAGCTTCCTTCCCATGAAGCTAGCTGGGACACTGGTACCTGACTCTGAGGGATGTTTTGGATCAGCAGCTCGAGCACTGCTTTCCATGTATGTGACCTTGGTGTGAGAGCTGGCATTACTATGTATAGTGGGTGTGGATGATGTCAGAGCATGGTCAGAATCCACCGAACCATGCTGCAGTTCCCTCTGACCCCACTTTCACAGCCTGTGGTTTCTCATCTTTCCTCTGGACTGAGGTACCCAAGATGTGCTGTGAAATATCATGGAGTGATTCAGAGCCCAGCGAATGAGGCTCTGGGTTCTGTGTGTGTGTGTTGGTGTGGGAATTGCCATTTTCCAGAGAAGAGGGTGTTTTTTCTTCTGCTATTTGTACAGGACCTTGCATGCCAAGATTCCTGCCCAAGACTCACTCTCTGGGGTGCTGTGACCCCATGAGTTACAACCATGTCATCTTTGAAGTGCTGCTCTCTCTTCTTCCATCTTGACTGTTCATAGTACACATTATTAAGCACAGCACAAAGCATCAGAAAATCCCAAAGGTGGTGGGGTCACATACTCTGCTCCCAATCTGGCGAGGAGTTAAGGCAGTCAGTGCTGGAATAAGCATTTGGGGAGAGGCAGCCAAGAGAGATTTCCTCTTGGTTGAGCTGTTGTGTTGAGGTTTGGAAAGTACTGTGTGGGTTACGTGGTGCTGCCATTGCCTAAGGCAAGTCCAGTACATGCATATCTACTAAGATGGGGACATCGTCCTGAGCAGTGTCACCCTGAAAAATTGACCAGTGTTCTCTGGGCCATGAGCAGCAACCTGAATGCTGCTGCTGCTGGCACAGGAAGAGTGGTGGGGATTTCAGCAGAGAATGCTGAATCCATGATGAATCCTTGGGACCAAGAGGAAACTTTGACTCAGTGAGTGTTTCTACCTTCATTCTGTAAATTGTGAGAAGGTAGCTGAGTTCAACAGTGGTGTACAGACTACCCTGTCTGGAAGATGCATAAAGAATAGATTGCAAGAGCAAGCTCAACTCAGACCTGGAGAAAATGCCTGGGTGCTGTGCACCAGGATGTTCTTGCCGCCAGTCAGCACTACTTGGGCTGTGCAGAGCGAGCACAGCACGGTCAGGTTAGCATTGCCACTCAGCAGTGCCTTTCTATACCAGCCTTTGCATTGCTGATGAGATTAGCATAGCTGGGCCAGCAGTGGACAAAGGGGGTAATTCTCAAGATCCTCTCTGCTGTGGCTGCCAGCAAAATGAAGCAGTTACGGCATCAAGAAGGTAGTCTGAGCTTTGCTTTCAATTCATCTTCTAACAGCAGCAACAGCTAAAAATATGAGCAGCTTTGAGGAACTGGAATATTCTCAGGCTTTTTGTCTGGGTCTGGACTGCCAACCTCTCCCCTAGACTCATAGTCTGGCGTCAAGATATTTGCAAGGATCTGCCCTGGCCATGTGATAAATCTGGAGAGAGAACAGAAAAATTGGTGGCATCAGTCTGCCCCCCTAAAAGTGCTCCTCTTGCTGCTGTGGCTCTTTCTTGTAACTAAATGGCTGTTTCATGGCTTAGATTTGTTGAGAAAACAGAATTGCACCTCCATTCTTTCTCCCGTGCAGCGATCTCCCTGGAATCTCAGTAGGAATGATTTATTACAGATATCATCTCTGTTTAATTCCCTACAGTATTACACTGTTAGAGTAACTGAGCAAAACGCAGTGGTGTTTCCGGAGGAAGGCTGCTATCAGAGGCCACCCCAGTAGCAGAGGCTGGAAGCAAGGAGGAACAGTTTACCAGGAAATGCCTGTGTTCATGTGCTGGGTGTGTTTGGGAAGGAAAAGGCATTTCACCATTAAAGCTTCCTCACTACAGGACTCCAAACACTGCCGATGAAGCTGTTTGAGCAGCAGTGAGAATGCTGCCCTCCAGAGCCTGGGAAAGGTCTGACCAAAGTGGTGGTCTAGAAAGAAAAGTCAAATTCAGTCCTTAAGTTAACCTCAGAGCTGTTTTTGGAATGGATTTTGGTGTGTTTTGTTTGGGTTTTTTTGTTTGTTTGTGTTTTTTTTTTGGTTGGTTGGTTGGGTTTTTTTGGGTTGGTTGGAGTTTTTTTAATTACTTTTTGGTGCTTTTGGTTTGGGGTTTTTTTGGCACTGGAAAGAACAGGTATTGCTTGTGCAAATCCCTGTAAGGAAAGAAAGAGAATTTCCTTTGGAGTCAGCCTGCCTGAAACTCGATATGTCTCTGATGTGTGTTAACAGAGAAATGAAAAGATAGTGCCATAAAGTGATAGGGGATAATGAATTTCATCTACTATTATGTTGTCCTGGGAGATAGAGCTGGGGCAAGGGTATTGCAGTTACATTATGCTTTACATGACAACAACAGCAAATACCACCTTAACACACTTCCCCAGAGAGAGGTGAAAGGGCCAGTTTTCCCAGTGTCCCCAGAAAGGTGGAGAGAGGCAACCAAGAAGACAGAGGCTTGGGAAAAGATGCCAGGAGATGAACAGTGCCTAACAGCTGTGCATTTTTTGCAGCTTAAATTCTGCTTTCCCATTCCACGTTCCAGCTGAACTGAACAGTGCTGGTGTCTCAACCTCACTGCAATCTTGAGAAACACAGTAAAGAAACCATAACTTTAAAAACATTCATGAGATGTCTGACCCAGGGCCTGAATGAATAAATCTTTACCTTCTCTGTCCACAAGGCAGATAGATGGGTGGTGGCTTGTTACTGCACCAGGCAGGGATTTTAAAGGATTCTGCTGTGGGTGAAGACTGCTGTAGACCTCATCCTGGGAAGCAGGTCCTCAAAAGGGTTTCTGTGGGTGTGTGGAAACAGAGAGGCTGAGGTCAGTACCTGGAAACTTATGAGCTCCTAGAGCTGGACCAAAGAATCAAGTCTTTACTCAAACATATGAATCTTATAAAGTAAGAAATCCATGATGTGCTTTCAAGGAGGCATTCAGTCCCTTATCAGCCTTTTGGGACCTAGGGCACTCCTCTGCTTTACAGTGCTCTACCTGAGTCTTTAATTTTTCAATTTATTTTGTTTTTCTGGGCTGTGCTAAGTTAGTACCTTTGGTGCAGAGCTCTGCGTGTTCTGGTCCCCTCTGGTGCCTGAGAGCACATGGGTCAGTTTGTAGGGCCAGATGTAGCCAGCAGATCTGGGTGCAGTCCATATGGCCAGCAGCAGACTGGGGTCAACTTCTGCTTCAAGTGATGTGGGAACAGAGGAGGCTCCCAATTCAGATACCTGCTCAGTATAGGATATGTGGGTAACTGTGTCCCCATTGCTGGGGTTCTCAGAGGTCTTGCCCTACTCCCCACACTGTGCCAGGGGCTGGGGTCTGCCCACCTGCTCTCCTTCCTATGGGCAGGAACAGCTGTGACTCAGTTTCCTTGTGGCCTGAGGAGGAGAGGGGTGGAGCAGGACCGGAAAGGGGCAGAGGAGAAATTACAGCAGCTGGTAGGAGGTGGCATTTCTAGGTGCTGCAAGGTTGCCCTACCCCCTTCTGTTTGCAGAGGTGCTGTTTTTGGGGTGCAGCACTAAGGCTGCTCTGTCTGCTGTGGAGCTGTTGTTTCAGGATGTTGCTGGGCAGCTTTGTTCCAGCTGCAGAGACGGCATTTTTGGGTGCTGCAAAGCAATCCTTGCTAGGAAGGGTGAGCTGGCTGTACCTTCCATCTCCTCTGCATTCCCATGTGAAGGATGTGTAATTATGCACAGTCCCGTGGCACTGCTTCCTCCAAGGTGTAATTATGGGCTGCTGATTAGGATGTGGGTCTGAGCTTATCTCAGACAAGGCAAGAACCAGCGTGCAGACTGTGTAGGTAGTGGCATGGCATCCCTTGCTCTCTCTGCTTTGCCCCTGGTCATGGAGCAATGCCTGTACCTGAGGGCAGGAGCAGAGAAGTCCTTGCGACAACAGAGGTGCCCAGTCCCAGCTGCTTCCTTCCTCATCCCTATTGCTTCCTTGTGGCCCCAAATCTGCATGCATCGAGCATGTTTTGTAATAAACCTGCTGAACTGAGGGCAGGCAAAGCAAAACCAGGAGACTGTAAAGAGTTCTGAGCCCAGCCCCTACCCATGTGGTTGCATCAGTATGGGGCACTGTAGTTTGTAATGATGATGAGCATGGTCAGACATCCCTCCCACCCCATTGTGTGTTTCTTATACATCCTGCAAGCCACCAGCAGATTGTTGTATAGCTCTTTCGTAAGTAGAGGGTGGGTCCAGCTTCCCATCGATGCTGCAAACTGCTTTGCTTCTGTAAAACTGTCTTCATTTGAAGCAGTGCCCTAAGGGTTAAGCCAAGGTTGTGGGATAGGGTTTGTAACAGGAACAAAGAGGGCTTTTAAGGTCTCTGTTGGGCTGAGAATAGAGGGAATGGGTTGAGCCTTTCCCAGTGTGTTGAATTACAAAGGTCATGGAGACCCTTTTGCTTAGAGCAGCTTCAGGGTCCCTGCTGGAAGTGGGGCAGAGAGAAAAGAATTTGTGAAAGTCAGTTGTGAGAGCAACTTTGTGGAGAGCTTTAAGACCAGGTGAAAAATGAAACTGTATCCTGAGAAAAATTATTATTGAACATAAGGTTTCTGACCTGGGATTTTTGTCTAGTTTGGGTTTTTTCCACCCCCTTCTCCCTACTGCATTTGCAGCAGCCCCCACATATGGCACCTGAATTTGCAGTATCATTTAGTCTAGCCAGCACTTGGGCTTCTCCAACCTGCTCTGGGCCAGTGAAGGCAGCAGACAGTAAAGGCAGTGCCTGCAAGGGAGGGTCTTTGTAAAACACAGGAGACAGTCCCCGGTGCATGCCCACCCAACCTAAAACTGGATTTTTCATGTGTAGTTAAGCAGGAAAGCCCAATTCTAACTGCTTTCCTAGCTCCTCTGCTTAATCTTGTCTGCTCAGGACACCCCACAGGGCACAGCAGTAGAGGGTCCAGCAAAAGGAGCTAGGGAATGCATGGATGGCACAAACCTCTGTTTCCCTTCCTGCAGCAAGATGAAAAGAGGACACAGCTAGTTTCCATCTTGAGCTTTAGGTGGCATGAGCCAGACAGCTAATGCACCCAGGATGTGTACAGAGGACTACAGGATGCGCTGAGTCAGCAGGAACATCCCCTTGCTGAGGGTGAGGGGCTGATAAGGGCTGCTGAGGCAAAAGGGGGTTTCCAGCTTGCAGGAAGGGTTAGTATCAGACAGATCATTTTCCAATTCTGGCAAACCTGGATTTGTGTTACTGACCAGGAATGGTGGTTTAGTTCTTAGAACTTTCAGACTGGGTTAGCAGGTACTTGGCCATTCAGCTCCATCCCCTGACACAAGCATGCTGCCCCATCTGATCTGTCATTTAGAGGCATTCTGCTTCTGATCTTTATGTTGGATCAGATGACCTTGAATGTGATTTTTGTAACAAAGAACTGATGCTCTGTTGGGCTCTGCCTCAGAGATGAAAGCTGGTTCCAGGGTATACCCCATGAGGGTCCCTGCAGCCATGACCTAAGTTAACAGCCAAGAGACTGCTCTACTCTTTCAAGCACCAGAAAGGCAGAACTGTGAGAGCACAGAGGTGTCATGAGAAAGAGAACCCAGAAATGGAAGCCTCAGTTTGGAGCTCTCAGAAACCATAACTCTGCTCACCTTGGTAGCTGGCTTGTTCTTGGAGTCATTCTCTATGTGTCTGTCCTTGTAACTAGGAACCATTTCAGCAGAAGCATCACCTTCATAAACCTTGAGAACTAGATCATCCTGAGGAGAGAAGGGCTGGTGTGCAGGGGAAGCTCATGGAGCTTACAAGACCTCATGGAACAAAAACTTAGGTTTCTTTGCCCTGAGAAGGGGGAAGAGGCTCTGCATGTACATAGAAAGGATCAAAAACTTAAAAATCCAGGGAGAAGCAGCAGTTCTAGCCCACAGTGCTGAACTTTGGCAGAAAATCATTCTTTGTACCTATTAATGTGACATCCCAGCTCAAATTATTGTCTGTTACTCCCTGGCCAAGGGATGGTTTACTCTGGCCTTAATTCTAGAGTGTCAGGGCCTTCTGTCCTGGCTGGGGCTGTGTGACCCTGCTGGAGACATGATGCTTGATGGACTTGACTTCTTGCAGCACCAGCAGGGTTTGTTTTGAGTAACCTGCATGTGGCAAAGTGCTGCAGCTTGCCAAGCGCTCCAGGATGAGAGGTACCAGAGCTCCTGGTCAGTGTGACTTGACCTGTGGGATGGGGAGAGGAAAGGGTGAGAGAAGAGCCTGTATAATCCTGGTCATTTTCTTCTGTCGTCAATGGAAAATGGATCTTCCACCTATGACAGGCAGAGGTGCAGGTCTTTGACTGGGTGTTCTGCACAGACCAGCATCTTCTGCCCTCACCAAAACTCTTCTGTACACTGTGACAGAGATGGATGTGCAGAGCTGCTCACTCTGCCTGCCAGGAGGTGTGTGCTGCAGCTCTCACTGGGCTTGGCCCAGCTGTGCTGTGCCATCTTCCTCCTGTCAGCTCTGTCTGCTCTAGTCCTCTCTGAGAAGGAGACTGAGGTTAGCTGGGGAGCACTTGAAAGGAGTGATGCTGTGGAAAAGGAAGGAGAAAGGATGTGGGGACCTGTTTGAGCCTCATTCTTGAACATTCAGGAATTTCCAGTCAGAGGAGCAGCCTGCAGACGTGTACACAGCTCATGTGCATGGTTTCTACTGTCTATACTCAGGACCAAGTCTGTGGGGCCTGCATGCCCTGTGATATTAGCCATACTTAGAAGTCCTATTGTGGCTCCAATGAGTCTCACCACCCTGAAGAGTAAAACTGGGAAGAGGCACAGCCTGGGGGAGCATGTTTGGCTGTACCCAAAGGCAGATTGCTGTGGCAGTGCCAGGTAACCCTCCCACAGCCAGCGGTGGGGGTCAGACTGCTGCAGGGCTGATAAAGGGAACAGGTTTGCCTGGAAAGCAGCCTCAGAGCCTGGAGGAAGCCCTCCCCCGGCGTCACTCCTTATCTCAGCAGTGCTGGCACAGGACAGCACTCCCAACCTGCCTCTCTGCCCTGTCTCCCCGCAGTGGACTTGAGCCAGCAGCGTCACCTCCACCCCTCCTGCCGCTGGGTGCTGCGGGAGGAGAGGGCTCTGGCACGGTCAGGCCAGGCTCCCTGCCCAGCTTGCTGCCTTGCAGAGTGAGTGTCATTGCCTGTGTTGCACACACACACACACATGCACATTCTCCCTGTGTGCACTGGGCTGTGGCAGAAATGGGTAAGTTAGTCAGAAGGGGGTGAATCACAGGGGAACAAGTCAGCAGGCAGCAGAAGGCAGGTGCTTCTCCAGAACAGGGCTTTAAGGGAGCCCAAGGGCTGGCAGCTTAGGCCAGATCCCTGGGAGATGGGGTGAGGGTGCCACAGGGAGAGCTGGCACAGCCACAGGGCTCAGCAGGAGGAGGCAGTCCTTGTGGCCTGGGAACAGGCCAAAATCTTAGCTAGATGCTGAACCTCTCCTCTGCCCACATCTCCTGCTGTAGGTGTGCTGCTGTCCTGGAAAGTCTTGGGGCATCCTTGGTGCTAAGGCTTTCCTTGGAGGTACCAGAGACAAACACTCCCAGGGAGGAGTTTGATGATCAGGTATCACTGCCTCCAGGGCATGGGGTGGATCTTCACCCCCATGCAGGCAGTGGGTGTCCAGCCAGCTCTAGGCAAGCAGGGCAGGTCTCTGTACTGGTCAGATCCCATACAGTAACCTTTACATCTTGCCTGAGAGAGCAGATGTGGGATGGAAAATAAGTGATTGTTGGGATGGAAAGTGATGACTACCTCTGGATTGAGTGAACACAACATGGAGGGAGAGCTGGGATGTGGATAATGTACTGGAGATTTGAGGACATGGTTGGTTGTTGGCTCCAAAATCCCTTGTGTGGTCTGGGCTCTGCTGCAGACCTTTGAGGGTATTGCAGGGGGCATGGATGACTGCTTCTCTCATGCAGGGACCTGCTCTGAGCTGTTGAGTTTCCACCTAGCCTAGCTGATCGCTGCTGAGCTGGACTCCTAATTTTCCTGCTCATCTCTCCTGAGGACAGATCTCTCATGAGTATGATGGAAGCAGGTTTGGTGTCCATGCTATGGCAGCAAAACCAAAGCTCTCTGTATTTAGGGCCAGACTTCTCGGAGCAGCTGTCTGGTCTCAGGATAACCTAGCTGTTTTGCATCAGGCACTGGTGTTTTGATCAGATATTTGATCAAAAACAGCCGCCACTGATCTCAGTGATGAGGTGAGTCTCTTTTTTCAGCATCCTCAAAGTGTGCAGGTGCAGGTAACTCCTGTCCTCCCTGGTGGCACTCTTGGCTGGGCAGGAGGGAGCCCAGCAGGCTCCAACAGGATCCATCAATGAGCTGGAGCTCTGGCTTTTTGTGTGCTGCAGTGGGCAGAGGCTGAGAGGAATGGGCTAGTGCAGCCTGAGAGAGGGGAGGCAGCAAAAGGGGCTCTCACTGCTGCTTGAAGCTGTGGATTTGCAGTGAAGCTGGAGCTGGGCTCTCCTGGGAAGTGCCCAGGGACAGGATGAGAGGCAATAGCACATAAGGGAAATTCCAATTAGATCTTAGGAAAAATATTTCCCTGCAAGGCAGATAGACTCTGGAGTAGAGCCCAGAGAAGGGAAGCATTCTCAACATTTGGTGACTTTCAGCCCTTGCCAAGGGCAAACCCCAAGCAATTTGCTTGAGCTTGGCCCTGCTGTTAGCAAGATTGGACCAAAACCCTCTGAGGTCCCTTTCCACCATTGTTGTTCCTCAGTTCTGCAGCTCTGGAGGTGCAGTGTTACACCTCATATCCTATTGGACTGACTGGCTTGGAGGCAAATGGAGGGCTCAGGGTGTTCTCTCCAACCCCTTCTCCTCACTTGGTCTCATCAGCTGGGAGATGGAGGCTCTGTTTAGAAGCATTGCTCATCTCACTGACTTGCCCCAGCCTATTTTAGCTGGATCACCCATGTCTCTGAAGGTCTGCATTATTTCCTCCCCACATGAGCACAAGAAGCCAGTAGGCAGTGAAGCACGGGGTGTAAATCATCTTGCCTGTTTTGCTGGCAGCCCAGAGCTGTGATCTATAGGGGAGTGCTGGTGTTGTTGGAAGGATGGTGAGGATGCTGGCCCCCAGCCCTGTGGCTGGAAGGGATCCAGGTTTATCTTCACCATGTAGCCTGTCCCAGAGACAGTGGCAATTGGAAGGGAAGTCATCGATAGCCTTTTTAAAGGTTCCAAGTCTCTGACCATCCTCAGCAGACGGAGGCTGTTATGAGCCCAAAGAACTGCCTGGGAAGAATTATTTTCTCCCAGTATTTTCTTTGCCAACCTTTTATTCTCATGGCTGCTCCCTTCCTGATCCTGTCCTTCTGCAAGAAGGCTGCTGGCAGTCTTATCAGCCTTGCGTTCAGCTACAATCTCACTCTGAAATGTATTGTATTTCCAACAGCTACAATCTCACTCTGCAATGTATTGTATTTCCAAGCTTTGACCCCAGTGTCTGATGCTGCAGAAGCCTGTGTCTGATATGTAAGTGCTCAACGGGTGTTTACAGCATTTGCCCCATCCTGTCTTCAAGAGTAATGAACCAGAACAAAGGGGTCTGCTCATAGCCATGGTGCCTGGGTCGAGCTGGCCTGCAGCAGGACCTACATCTGCCTTATCATCTAGCAGAGGCTGGGTGGATGTCCAGGCTCCCCAGATGCTTTTGTGTGGATTTTCAATGTCCAGGACATTCCCATGAACCTGTGTTAGTCCCCAGATCTCAAGTTGCTCCTTTCAGCCTTTCCCTCAGGCTCATTGACACTGGGCTGTGATGGCTCTGTGTTCTCTCCCTTCCTCAGTAGTCCCCTCATTAATTAGCACTGCTCAGGGCACTCTGGCATTACTGGAATATCCTTGTTGCAACACCCACGTGCATCCAGAGCAGCAGGATCTGGTAGTCTGGGCCAAGAGGCCCCTGAGGTCTATTCCCAGTTGCAGGTGCAAGCCCTGCTTGGCTGGGGATGAGCTGGTTTCAGGTAGCCCATGGAGAGTTCTTCAGGCCCTCACAGGCTCTGTCTCCCTGGAAGAGTCAGGTCTCAAGGGACATCTGTGTTCTCAATAGCATGGCTGCCACCAGCGTTGAAGGTGTTTTGGACCCAGTTTCCCTAGTTAGGCTGGTTTCTGAGGTCTCTGAGCTTTGTGTGTTCCCACAGAAGCAGTGCAGCAAAACATGGGTGCAACAGTGGCAGCAAGCAGAGTTTGCCTGGGGGCCTTCATGTCTTGTAAGGACTGATGTGGGGACTTGTGCCCTGTGCACAGAGGTTGTTTAGGGTCACAACTGCCTTTTGAGCTGTCCCTGCTCACTATTACTTCGAGGAAGAGGGAGAATGCTGGTATGCTAGAGCCCAAGTGCCTGCAGACTGCACCTGCCAGATGGCCCCAAGGGCACGTCCTCTCTGCCCTCCTCCTGACTTGAGCCAGTTGAGGTTTGGCTTCCTCCATCTCCATGCAACATCCAGGTGCCAGGTGGGTGCCCCCTTCCATCCAGAGGGCATCCCTGGCTGTGTGCATTGCTCAGAGCCCTGGCAGCCCTGAACGAGCCCAGCCCCTGTGGAGGGTGTGGCAGGTGCACTGGGCGGACGGCTCTGCTACTGGTGGGGCCCCACGGGTGGTTCAGCATGAGTGAACCAGGAGGTTTGCCCGTTTCAAAGGATGTAACAGGAGTGAGACTATCTCCCACTGTCCTGCATGTGCATATGCCTGCAGTCAGACATGACAGTCCCTCCTTCCTCCTTGTTTTCCTTCTTAGGGGCTTGTGCTTTCATGTGTTTGACTTCATAATGGGCAACAATGTGAGTGTTTATAGATGAAAACTGTGACACCCTTTTCCTAATTCCCAGCAGGGTGTTTCTCACCTGCAGTGATATGGGAAGGAGAGCCTTTCCTTTTCTGTGACGAGGCGCAGGACATTGAATTCATGGTGGAAATCCTTCTCTGCAGTAGCCCTGGTTATGTCCAGCTTTTTGCAATCAAAAATGGACAAAGCCTCACCTTTATGGCCTGAATCCCTGCTCAGCCCATGTCATTGCTCTGGCCTGTGCTAGGATTGAGCTTTTCAAAATCGCTGCTGGATAAGGGTGAGTTGAGTGCACAGTCGTGTGCGTGTGTTTGTGTGTGGTATCTCCTCCCCCTGTGCCACGTACACATCTAGCATGGGGAGTGGAAAAGATGCTGAATGTCCCCACAGCTGCTGCAGCCTTATCTGCAGGCTGCAGCTTGGTAACCAAGAGGGAGGCCCGAGTGCCTGTGCTCAAGCACCTCCCTTGCAGGCTCTTACAGTAAAAGGAAGTGTATTGCAAGAAGGGTTGCGGCGGGGAATGGGCAGTTCCCATGGGGCAAATCCTGCGTGCACAATCCTTGCTGCCCTCCCCACTGGAGGCACTTGGCCTACTCTCAATTCCAGTGTGTAGCTTTGGCACCCGTGTCCGGAGCTGATCAGAATAATTCAGCATCCCTGGGACTTTTTCCTCTGCTCTTCGGTGCCCAGTGACCATTTGGGGAGGTAGGGAAAGGTGATACTGCTGTGGTTCTCTCAGGTGGGTGTCAGAGACTCGTCAGTGGAGTGTGTGCGTGGAGGCTTGGGCTGGTGGGGCTGTAGGTGTTTGGCAGTTTAGATTAGGAGGAGACTGGGGTAAGTGAAGGTGTGAGCTGCAGCAATCAGGAGGCAACAGAGCACAGGTAGAGAGCTGGGGACACCCCTTGGGGGATCACGGAAACAGGACTGGACCCGATGGGGGTGGAGGTTGGGGTAGAAAGGAAGAGGAGCACAGTTGTGGGGACACAGAGCCCAGCTGCCATGTGAAGGGTGTGGGGAAGGTGAAGTGTTGTGCATCTGGGATGAGGCAGTGTGAATGGGTACAGGGCATCAGGATACAGAAGGATTTGGCTTGGTAAGGAGCAAAGATGGGGCTGTGAAGGCCTGTGGCTGTGTAAAGTGATGACCAGAGGGAGAAGAGAGGTGACAGCAGAGGTGGGAGCAAAAGGGATCCCATCACCTGCTGATTTCTGTGCTGTCTTTGCCTGGCTCACAAAGCATCATCCCACTGACAGAACTCCCTATCAGAGGCTCCTGTTACCATACCCAGCTAGTAGTGCTGGAGAACAGGCTGGGCTGTTCATGCTGCACATGTGGATTATGCTTCCCACAGTGCAGAACCCAGGACAGGGAGCTGACAGGAAAGGAGTTCCTATAAGTGATTACCTTACCACTGGAATTGAGTTAAACAGGTTGAAGGAGGCTTCGCAGGGCTTCTGATAACACCAACCCCAGGGTGTTACTCCTCCTCTTGGGAGATCAGATAAAAAGGACTGTTAGTGCTAACATTTTTGCATTACTTAGAATATCTTGGACTGGGAGGATGCCTCCCTTGGACATCCTTGTTGAATTTGAGACATGTTTGTGCGCTAGTCGTGGCCTGAGATCCCAGGTGTCATGCAGACACAGAGCAGAAATGGTCCCTGCCCCTTTGCCAAGACCCAGTTGCCTTCTGGCAGCCATCCTGTGACTGGCTACATAGACATGTGACTTTGTAATCACCAGCGGTGGAAAATTTTCCATTGGTTGCAGTTGGCACCAAGGTCTGGCACAGCCAGTCTGTGTGGTCATCCAGTGGCCAAGGTCCTTCATGCCACTGCCTCTGGAGAGGGGTGGGGTGCTGGAAGGGAGCTGGCTGACAGCTGACATGTCCCTGTGCCTGGGTGGCCAGGGGCTTGCTTTCACTGCAGGCACTTTCTTTGTTGCCTCAGGGTGACCGCTGAGGCCACTGTGATGCTGCAAGGCCAGTGCCCTGGGGCTCCCCAAGGCTCCAGGGCACAGCACTGGCTGCACCTTCCCCTGCGGTGCAGCTACACCGAGGTGGAAGGACACAGTTTTTTGTGAAGCAGAGCCAGCCCAGAGGAATTTGCTGCTTGTGGACAGCTGTTGTCCTGGGCCTGGCTTGCATCCTCCAGCACTTCCTACCCAGCACTGCCTCGGGGAGGGGAATAGGGGCTGCCCACCCTCCGGACTCCCTGTGCCGGACGAGTGGGTGCCACCTCAAGCTCGGGGGGCTGAATAGCCGCGGTGGAGCCCAGCAGCATTCTGCTGCCTCTGCAGGGATCCTCTTGGGCAGCGGAGAGTTTTCCCCACCCCCAGCTCTGCCGCTGCCTCTTTGTTTTCTGGCAGAAGCCTCTGTGCCTTTTCATTGCCGTGGAGGCGCCGAGCAGGAGCCTACATGTGCCGTGTACATTTCCTCTCGCAGGGAATGTGATGCGGGCTGGGAAGCCTGCCGGGCCAGGCATCTCCCCTGCAGGGCTGCGGAGGCCAGACGGCAGCTTAGGGGGTCTGCTTTCCATGGACTGTTCCTCCGGTCGAGCAAGGCTTCGAGGCTGCTAGTCTCCTCCACAAACCCCCTCTCTCGCACTGGCGGCGCTTCTGCACCTTGCCACAAGTAGAGTAAGTTGGGTGGGAGAGGGCCGGTCCTCAGCTGGGCTCTGCAGGGCACTCGTGCTCTCTGCTGTGGTCCTCCCTCGCCCCCGCTGGGAAGGCACCTGAGATTAGAGCAGCGCCAGGGGCTGTGGTGCTGGATACAGCAGTGGCTGAGGATTGCTTGTGCTGCGCCTGCCTCTCCGTGTATTTGATCTCTCGACTTCCAGCAGGGACTGAATTCCTGTGCTGGATTCTGGGCTCGGCTCTTGTGAAAGGATCCAATTATTTCAGAGCTTTGAGCATCTCCATTTGCTGCCCATATTTGCGGCGCCCGGGTCTGCGCTGGCTGGAATTCCAAGTGATTAACGTGGCTGTGACATCCCTCCTAGGGGTGTTATCTTTGCTCGCTGTCCCCCACCGCCCCCCTCTTCCTCCTCCGGCAGCGAGCGAGCGAGACAGGCAGTCAGAGACAAAGGTCTGTCCTCAACCTGGGCTGTCCTCCCCGTAAGCGGCTGCTGCATGGGATTTCCCTGCCCTGCCTGCTGCAGGTTTGCCGGGCTCCCGGTCGAACGCTGAAGCTGGGCAGCCGTGGGCTGTATCGCTGAGGTTTGAGCCTGCTGGGCTGGGTGGGCGAGGGGTACTGCCGGCTTTGGAGATCTGCTCGATTGTCCTGTCGGATTTTAAGCTGCTTTTCATTCTTTGACTGTGCTTTCCTGGGAAGAGGGGCAGCCGTGCATGGAGGGGAGGCTGGCGGGGAGGGGTTGGATAGGGATGGGGAGGAAAGCTATGCACAGGTGGCCGTCGCATAGTGGGATCTGCCTGCAGACCCTGTGAGCCCCCCTTCCCAGCTGCAGGCTATTGTCAGCATCGCTGGCTGCACGACAGGCACCTGGGCAAGGTGTGCAGAGGCGATCCATGCCACGACGTGGGGCATCAGAGTGAGAAGGGGTAAGTCCCTGGCCTGGGAGCTCTGCTCTGGCTCCCCCACCTCCCAGGAGAGGTTTCATTGTGTTATCCTGACTTGGTGGGGCAGAAGGGCTCAGTCCGTGCCGCACCTGTTTGTGGGGCTGGGAAGGCATTGCATGTTGCTGGGCAGACCTCAGCCCCTTGAGAGCCCGCTGCAGACAGGACCTTAAGCAAGGTGCCTTGCAGAGAGGGCTGCTCTGTCCCAAGGGGCTTCTGACCCCC
Organism: Formicarius rufipectus; assembly: GCA_013399695.1. Lineage (NCBI taxonomy): Eukaryota > Metazoa > Chordata > Aves > Passeriformes > Formicariidae > Formicarius > Formicarius rufipectus. The sequence goes on along the minus strand of VXAU01000975.1, from coordinate 1,093,850 downwards.
CATCAGTGCCCCCTCCTGCAGGATAGGAAGGAGGAAGGGCAGCAGCAGCACCTCACAAACGCAGTGCTGCGGACAGAGGGAAGTGTTGGGTCTGTCTCTGTAGAAGCTGTGTCTGGTGGTTTCGAGGAGCTCACACTCCTAACATGGGCACTGCCTCTTGCCCAATCCTTCCCCTCTGGGCTTGGGCTTCCTCTCCATTACTAGCAGGGGCTAGCCCTGATTAAGGCTCTGCAGCTGCATTAATCTGGCATGGCAGGAGGCCTCCTGAGGACCCTCAAGAGCAGCATTTGCCCTTGCAGTGGGAAAAGGATTCTCTTTGCATCTATATCCTCTCTTCCTTACTTCCCCCTTCCCTCCCTCTTGTTTCCACCAAGTGTGAGGTCCTTCAATCCCAACCTGAATTCCAGGATAGTGCCAGAGCCGTGGCCACTGGTCATCTTTCCCTTCAGGCACAGTTTACTCCTCCAGGATCTCTCTAGCCAGCTTTTCCCTGGGATTGCCACCTCTCCTATGGACAATGCTGGAGGTGGTCCTCAGCCTCATGTGTCTGTCTCTTTCCTGATGGTGATATGCCTGATTTGTCACACTGTGCAGAAACCCTTCTCTGGTGGCAGCATCACTGCTAGTGCTGCCATCCTTCGGGGTTGTGACAGAAACTTTCTGCCTGCTGGCACTTTGCATGCTCTGCTCTTAGACTGTGCCAGGGAGCTCCTGTGTTTGTGCTTGCACTGGTTAGATTTCCTCCCTTCTCCCCGGGTTCTGATAGGACCAATGGAGCTATGATTTATCCTCCAGACAGTCTGTTTCCAGCAGTTTCTCTTGCCTTATGCTCTGCTCATTCTGAGAATGACTGTTTGCCCTCTTATAATGACAGCCTTTCTACTTCCTAGCTGTGTGGTTCGTGTTTCCCCTCCAGCGAGGCTGCAAATGTCTCCTTGGCACTTCCCTGGGGAGGCAGCAGGAGAGAGGAAGGCAGTAAAATCTTCGGGGTTGATTTGGGGGTTTTTTCCTAGTCTAAATGGTGCAAGGGCTCCTCTTGGCTCTGCCAGCCCCTAGGCATGGTGCTCTGCCCCAGGCAGCAGTGCCCCGGCCAAAGTCTCTTGCCCACTATCCACATGTCCCCTTTACTGGCTGGCAGTCCTGCTCTGGGAAGCCACACAGATCTCCAGTGGGCAAGCATGGCCCCTTCAGGTACAGCTTTTGCTCTTTTCCTTGCACCAGTGCTATGCTGCCAGCCCTTTCAGGCTAAGTCTTTCAAGGGCTCTGCAGGTCCTGCCCCATGACAGATAACCTCTCTGGCTGGCAGAGCTGCCCTGCACCCATCCCGCCTCCTTTCTGGCTGGCATGGTACAGCTAAAACAGCAACAGATCCTTTTGCAGGCTACAGATATGTGGTACAGCTGCTGCATCGCCCAGACAGGGACCCTTCCTCACCCGCCATCCTGCACTGTTGCCACCAGGCTGAGACCATGGTCTGTTAATCCTGGGTTCCCCCTGGATGTGCTAATAGGAATGGAACCAGCAGGTAAGCCAAGACCCTGACCCACCCCCACTAGGCCTGGTTGTGTCATTCTTTGTCAGGGTCTGGTGGCTTGGTGCCCCAAAGGAACACAGTGTTTCTGCCCCAGTGTCTGGGACACACTGCCTCCCTGCAGGTCCTTTGGCACTGGGTGTTCCTTGGCTGTTGAAGTACAGTGCCCATCCCAATGCAAATAAATACAGGAAAGCTATGCATGCCATAGCTCCAGATCCAGGTGCTGGGAGATCTGGAAGAAGTGCAGGGCCCCTCCTGTCTTCTGAGCACTGAGGGAGCCTGGGCCTTGGCAGGAGCAGGGCAAAGAGCAGGAGGAGCTCTGGTAGGCTTTCCTCGAGAGGTAGAACCCTTTAAGTCTTAAGAGTCAGAGCACCAGCACAGGCTGAAACGCTGGTACAATCAGAGCATCACTTGGTCTCAGGAGGGGCCAAACCCTTGGCTTGGGCACATAGAGCCCCATATGCTGTGTCCAGGGGATGGTACCTGTGCTGCTCAGTTGAGCTGGTGAGGAACTGGACCTGGATCTGTCCCATCCACGTGGCCAGAAGTGGGCTCTGGCAGTGCCTGGCTCCAGAGAAGGAGAAGGGAGAGGTGACCAGGTGGTTTCTCCCTGCTTGGAGTGCAGAAGTCCCTGATCCTGGTGGTGTTGTCTTGCTCTGTGGGGGGCTTGCAGTGGGTGCTCTCAGAAGCGGAGCCCTACAGAGAGCTGGCTGGAAGTGCCCTGAGAGGCAGAGCTAAACACAGCCTAGAGAACCTCCCCTGGGCACAGTGTCTTGCATCCTGAGGAGGGTGAGAAGCAGTGCTGTGCTCCAGCTAGCTCTCCATCCCAGGCTGATGGGCACTCCTCTAGGGGGATGTACAAAAAGATCCCAGGGTGTACTTGGAGGTGTTTTGAGTGGGTTGAGGAATTCTGGCATTTTCCAACACGATGCTCCAAACAACAGGATCTGGGCTGGCAAAACATGGCACAGCCCCTTGTGCTAGGTATGTTTTCTGGGTCTCAGCTGGGCTGGTTTTGTAGTGCCAGCAGGTCTGTTTCTCCTGATGGATCCAGTCTCCTGAAAGGAGCTGCTGACTTCAGAGGGATATGGGAAGGATAAAGAAAGGATTCAGGTGAAACCATATTTGTTCTGGCATGGGCACACTCTCCCACTGCAACATGATGATTCTTGCTGTTGGTTGCTGATTTTGCTTCCCAGTGGTTGACTATGCCATGCAAGTCATGGTAAAAGTCTCCCCCAGAAATGGAGGAGGGAAACAACAACTTTCAGGCAGGCAGAGCACAGCATCTTATCACCTCAGGATCCACTCACAAATGAGGACATTCACTTGCTTTCCCTACATGCTTTTGTGCAGGCCTCATGTGGGGTGAAAGAGGAGCTGACCTGTACAAAAAGTTTCTGTTGAGGTTTTGGACCTAAGGTTTGTTGTGCTGTAACATTGATTTGCCCTGCTGCAAGTGCTCCTTGGGTGCTGGCATGTTGCATCTTGGCAAGTCCTGTTCTGGATGGTTTCTGGCCTTGCCCTTCCCCAGCACTGCTGGCAGTGGCTTTTGGGCTCTCTGAGTCTGAGGGACTGGCATGGACAGCTTGTAATTACAGATCTCAGTGGAAATGAAAGAACAGCCTGTTTCCTGGGATAGGTGAGGTCAGGCAGCAAACACTTGCTGAAGCTGGCTTCCCACCTGCAGGATGGTGGGCTGCAGAACTTGCCAGGCCAGTGTGCCATAAGGGGTTTGCACTTGAGTGTGTTTGCATCTGAACATCCATTCAGGGGTTTTCTTCATTTGCCTGGCTCTGCTATTTCCAGCCTTCCGAGCAGCACTTCCTGCTGATACAGGATGCCCAAACAGTGACTTCCCTCTGGATGGCTACTGCAGTGAGCCCCCATTTGAGGGATGCCTGCGGAGGGAGCTGGGGAGGGCAGGGTCCCCAGGGGTAGGCACTGTTTCCTCCTTCATCTAGAAGTTCCTGGGTTGGCACGGCCCATGAGCTGCCATTCCACAGAGGTGCTGAGGGTGGAGGTGTCCAAGGGCTCCTGCTCGCTCTGAAGGTGTTGCAACATGAGCTTCTTCCTGAGCTGATTCTCCTCCATCCCCTCTTCCAGGCATCAAAGCTGCAGTGCCGGTGGATTATGACCGCAGGGGAGCTGTGTTGTGTCTGCAAATCTCAGCTGTGCATCAAGGGCACATCTGAGCAGGTGAGTGCTGTGCACATGAAAGGACTGCTGTCTTTGCACTGGAGAAACCTGGTGGGGGGTCATCATGGCTCAGATCTGTCAGGCTCCTCATTTCTGCCTTCGCTGGCAGTGATCTGTTATTGGAAGGAAACAATTCCAAGCTCTTCTCCTTATCTGTAGGGCCAGAAAATGTCCTGTGCTGTGGGTGGAAGGGGGAGGAGGTGAACATGAGACCAGGAGCTGTCTGGAGGCCCAGAGGTTGCTGCAGTGTCTTGTAAAGCAAGGCATGAAATGGTCGCCAGAAAGAAAGAGTAATCTGTTCATATACACAGTGTTTCGTACAGGAAGGCATGCAAAAGGGATGTAAAATACAAGCCAGGTATGAGAGTTCATAGCTTAGCTTAAAGTATTTGTGGTTTAAATGTCGGTCAAGGTGATAGCACTGCCTGAGATGGTCAGGATCTGTGTGGCCTTTGTTTTGGGTGGTTGAGAAGGGCTGAGGCTAAATACTGGCTTTGTGACCCCACAGACGGGCAGTACCCTCCTGCCCTTCTCCTGGAAAGCACCTGAACACTGCAGCCCTGTGTCTCCCACTTTACATCCCCTCAGAGCCCCTGTGGACACTGAAGAGCTGGAGACGTCGCCGCAGCAGTTCCAAGGCACACCGTGATGGTGGGAGCCATTCCACGGCAGCCACGGCGCTTCTGGGGGGTGCCTGACTGGCAGGTGTCTTCAGCTGGTTGTGCCAACAACTGCCTGCTGCGGGACAGGGAAGTTAACCCAGAACAAAGCGGGGTTCTGCTGCAGTGGGGTGAGTGTGAGGGGCACCAACACCAGCTGCAGTGTTGTGGGCTACACGGAGGAGTTGAGGTTGGCTGGGACATCTGAAATTTATCTGACCCAACCCTGCTGCTCAAGCAGGGCCACCTAGTACCATTGCCCAGGGTTGTGTCCAGGTGACTTCTGAGAATCTCCAAGGATGAAGACTGCACAGCCTCCCTAGGTAACTGTTTGCAGTGCTCAGTCACACTCACAGTAAAAACAAGCTGTATTTCCTGAAGTTCAGAGCCTCTTACTTATATACATTGATAAGATTCCCCTGAGCCTTCTCTTCTCAAAGCTGAACAGTCCCAGCTTTCCTCATAGGACAGATCCTCCAGTCCCTTAATTTTTTCTTAGTGTCCCTTTGCTTCTCTCTCTGAGGTGTGGCCTCATCAGTGCTGAGAAGGATCAATTCCCTCAACCTGCTGGCAATGGTGTGCCTAGTGCAACCCTGGACAATGGTTTTCCTTTGCTGGAAGGGCACATTGCTGGCTCATGGTCCACTTGGTGCCCTCCAGGACTTCCAGAGTCTTCTGCGGAGCTGCTTTCCAACCAGCCCCCAGCATATCCTGATGCATGGTTATAACTTTTAACACTCCTTTCAGATAAAATTCCTGGGCTCAGCCACCCTGACCTGCCACTTTTCCATTGCCATCATGGCAGAATCGAAATACAACATACAGCCTCACTCTCCAGATAGCCTTGATCCAGTTGGAGAACCAATTTCCCTAGTGTTCATTTGCCCCCAAGCCCTTGCTCTGCAAGATTAGGCAGAATTGCAAGGACAGGCAAAGGACAGAGCTGCCAGGCATGGGCAGTTTGTCCTCAGTCTGCTGGTGGGTTTTCCTGCATATCCTCAGCTCTGGTAGCCATTTCAGTATTTTTCATGTCAGAACTAAAAGAATCCTGGACAGGATTCTCACAGCTCTCGAACTGGGCTGAACGAAAGGCAAGATGCCATGCAGTATGGAGCAGGTCAGGCCCTTGGGGTGGTGGATGGTGACCCTAGTACCACCCTGTTGCTGACAGGGATGCTGGAGGTGCCTGGTCCAAGTTGGCAAAGGTAATGGAGATGTTAGTCCAGATTTCTGTCCCTGTCATGGGGCTGGCAGTGTAGGGCATCAGCCCAGCCTTGTTCAGCATACAGGTTGTCTTGGCCATTGCTGGGTTGTCTTGTTGCTGTTGCCCAAAGGGGTGATTACAGGCTTGAGCCCCTGTGACTGGTTTGACCTGCCTGACTCCTATGCTCCAGAACAGCACAATCACATCAAGTCCCTGGCAGAGGGCAGGCCTCTTCCTCCCCGCTTGTCCAGACTTGTCCCCAGTAGTCTCCTGCCTGTCTGGAGACTTCTCTCCTTTCCCAGTCTGGGAAGGAAGTGCTGAACCTGCAGGTGAGTGATGCCACAGGGTTCCCCAGAAAGCAGCACTGACCTGGTTCCTGTCTCTGAAGAGAGAGTGGGGCTGTATGAGCAGCTGCCCATACCCCTGTAGGACCCTTGCAGCCAAAAGTCTGGATGAGGATGGGAACCCAAGATGACCAATATCCTTCTGTCTTTTTTTTTCAGATGCTGTGCTGCAGACCAACCCATAGTGGAGGGCTCACAGAGAGATCCTGAGCGAGGCAGGGGGGTCCAGCTTCCACCCCCTGTCCTTGCACTCTGACCTGTGGCACTTTACAGTCCTGCTCCTGCTGCTGCATGGGCTGTTCTGACTCCGGCTCCGCTCGGAGTCCAGGCAAGTGAGGCTCCATGCGGCACATCCACACAGAGACGTCCCTGCCCCCGGAGCGCAGCACAGACCCCACCCTGTCCCGGCCCAGTGGAGAGACACCCTTGGAGCCCTCCTCTCCGCGCTGCACCCACCGCAGCATCCTCATGGGCTACAACGAGACAGAGATCAAGCGCCAGAAGGTTTACCAAGTCTCCATCTTCTCCCACCTCTCCAGCTCCTCTGAGAGCACGGAGCAGCGGGCAGGCAACCGACCGACTGTCAAGAGGGGATACCCTGAGCAGCGAACTCTGGAGGGTGGGCGAGATCCCAAACGAACTCACTGGGGTGACAGGGGGGTGGAGAGCAAGCGCGACGGGGGCCCTGGGCAGCCTCCCCTGGATGATGACAATTCCTTTGAGGATGGTCTGCTAGTGGAGGAGCTATCCCTGTGTGGCTCTGCCCAGCACTTCTCCCACAGTGGGCTGCGTGTCGTGGAGCACCGCTGTGAGGGCAGCCCCAGCCACAGCCCCAAAGCCAGCAGAGAGGACAAGTCACAGTATGTCTCCCCCACCTCCTCCTCCTCTTCCTGGCCCCAGCACATTGCTTGCAGTACTTTGCACACCAGAGACAGTTGCTCTGTCTCATTGAGGGATCATCCCACAGACTATGGAGAAAATGGGGAGCCAGCAAGTGGCCACAATGTACTTCACCTTGAATTGCACAGCATTGCACAAACAACCCAGTTGGACGCAGGTGGGAAGAGGGAGAAGCCAGAGAGCAGCCCAGCTCACAGTAGCAGGGTTAGCGGAGAAGATGAAGGACCAGTGGTGGCCAATGGGTGCAAGGAGCCCCCAGCTCCTCAGACAGTGCTCAGCCCAGAGCCCAGCAACCTGAGCTCCCAGGAGATGACACCCTGTGGGAGCAGCCAGCTCAGCAGCAGCAGCTGCCCAGCCAAAAGGAAGTTGCTGCCTGCTGGTGAGATGGTGGCTGACTCCTGCTCTGAGGATGAGAGCCTGTCCCCACCGGCAAGGAAGAAGAGAGTCCTGCCATGCCACCCTGTGCCCACGTCCTGCCGCAGCACTGATGCCAAGGGGGCCCCTTTCTGGAATCACCTGCTTCCTGCAGCCAAGGTGAGTGTTGCTCATAGGCGGAGGCAGGGAATGGCCTGTGGACACCCAGAGCTCAAGACTGTCCTTGTGGGCAGTGTAGTTCACTGTGGCACTGTGCCATGTCCTGTCCCAGTGCTCAGCACTGGTGTGAGTGAGACAGGAGTGACAGCCAATCGTGGGACTCATAGTCTGTTTCAACCAGCTCTTGACACCATTGGATCCTCTGCTTGGCACCAGATTTTTCTCCTGGACAGCCTTGCTTGAGTGGGAGAGAACGTCTCCATGGTAGTGAGAGCTGGCCACATAGCATGAGGCCACACTTGGTGTCTGTTGGTTTTATGTTAAGCTGGATATACCAGCAAGTTCAGGAAAAGCACCTGCCCTCTGCCTGCCTGGCAAACAGGAAGACAGATGTGTGGGATAGCTTGAACTTCTGGCCACGATATCCATTAGAGCAAGGTTCTGGTGTCAGGGAGTGGGACTGGACATTCTCTGACCAAGAGGCTCACTGCTGTGTGCAGAGGTGCCACTGGCTTTTCTGCAGTTGTGGCATGTCCCCAGAGTTCCTCAAGCTCTCAGCAATGAGGCAAACCCCCAACATTTACAACTACCCTAACAGCTCAGGAGCTGCCTGTGATTCTTCCTTCTTATCCTGTACTTCTAATCAGCTTCCTGCCCTCACCCTGTCCTCCAGCTGAGGCTGCAGCAGGCTCAGGTGAGACCTGGCATGCTCCTCTCTTTACTTGGGGCATCCCATGGTGCAGAGACCTGCAGGAACTGATGGCAGAGCAACCCTGGCTTCTTGCTGCTTGGAGCTGGGACACACCATCCATGGGGCACAGCTGCATTCCTGCCTGCCTTTTTCATGACTGTCCCCCAGCCCAGCTGCCCCCAGCACTGTCCTTGCAGAGTGAAGCCCTCCAGCAGCTTCCCTGGGTTTTCCCACCCGGTCATGCCAGCCAGCTCCATCATCCCTTTGTGTTGTGCTGCCCTTTGTGTGGCTTCCAGAAGGGAAAACCCCTGAAAAGGGGACATCTTTAAAAGGAGGCTGCAGTGTGGCTCTGGCTTTAACCCCCCACCCCACAGCAGTAGGATCCTGGCTGTGGACAGGGGTGGGCAGTAAGCCCCTCTGCCCAACGACACTGCTGAGGACTTTGCATGAATCACCAGGGGACAGAACTTTTCCCAGGCTGGTCAGGGAGCTTCCTCGTACGTGTTACCTGTCCTTGGAAGGTTCAAGGGGGTGTCAGTGTCTGGCTCTGTCTGACAGGGGTGTCTTGTCACTGGGGCTGTTCCTGAGACCTGTTTTGCAAGGTGGGAATCACATGTTGCACCCTTGTCTTGGGTATCAACACCCTCATCCCCAGCTGACTCACTTTGGGATTTGGGCCCCAAGTTCCCACCAGACACTGCAGTCCTCATGCTGTCCTGCTGGCTACTCTTGCAGAGGTTTCTGATGGCTCTTCATGGATGGGAACCGGTTCCGTCTGCTGGGCCCCTTGTGGGATGTGTGATCCCTGGTCACTGCCCTAACAGGGTTCTCCATTTCGTGTTCCCTCCAGAGTTCTGCAGATTGCACTGCAGTCGGGAGGCGGCTGAAGAGTGGGCTGCGCCTCAAATCGTGAGTGTCCTGGCAGCCCTTTGGGATAGACGTGGGGGCTCTGAGGGCCTGGCCACTCCAGCACCCTACAGCCCCATGGGAGGTCCAGGCTGGGCCAAGTCCTCCTCCCTGTCCTTCCCCATGCATCTCTCCTCCACAAGATCCCAGGCTGTGGGGCAGTTTCTTCAGCACCTGGGGAGTAGTAAAGTGGGTTCAACTTCCAAAAAAGAAGGGATGGGGGACCTGGAGAGGGATTCATATTCCCAGGGATACAGACAGCATAGGGCTGCGTGCTGTCCAGTCCAACACCAGTCTTCTCTCTTCAAGGCGACATCTCCGGAGCAGCCTGCGGAGGGGCACCAGGTCTCCTGCAGCGCCCTGGGCCACCACCACTGTCAGCCATGCTCTGCTGGGCAACTTTGAGGTAACAGAGCCCACCTGACAGGGGGAGATGGGTCCTGGGGACTCCAGGCTGGACTGGCAGTGGGCATGAGAGGCTGAACCTGATGGGAGCCTGGGTGTAGGGCTGGGCTGATTGTCCCCAAAGGGCCTGGCATGCAGTGGCCATCATGTGGCCACCACTCACCAGCAAGATGGCTCAGCTAGATCCTTGGGGAAGGCAGCAAAACTGTGGATCCTGCTGAGATGGTTACTATGAGGCTGAACCAAGGTGCTCTTTCTGCTTCTTCATGTTTGGTAGCTGATTTTGTCCTACCAATTCAGGGTGGGTCTCTCAGAACAAGCAGCCAGGGCCCTTCATGGGTGGCCTCTGGACATGTGAGGGCAAGCAGACATGTGAGTGTGGTGGAGATGGAGGTGATCTCCGTTGGAGCTTTGAGGCAGGGGAAGGGACTGGTGTCTGAAGTTCCCTAAAACTTCCCTCCCCTCTCAGGAGTCCATCCTGAAAGGGCGTTTTGCCCCATCTGGGAGGATCGAGGGTTTCACGGCAGAGATTGGTGCCAGCGGCTCCTACTGCCCCCAGCACGTCACCCTGCCCGTCGACGTCACCTACTTCGACATCTCCGAACACAGTGTGCCCTCGCCTTTCCTGGTGCGTGGATGAGGAAGGGCTGGGACCGTGGGGGAGGCAAGGGGGGCTGTACCCTGGCACCAGGCATCCTGGGGTCAGCCCCTTACCAGAAAGCGTGGCTCAAGCAGCTGTCTACCTATGGAGATGACTAACTGTGCCAGGATCAGTCTTTAACCCAAAAAGCAAAGAGGCAAATAAGAGGACACATACAGAGACAGGCTGGTGACTGGCTACCTCGTGATTGTGGCTTCACTGTCACCACCTCTCTGTTGCTGCTTGTTCGTTCCCTGGTTTGGAGATGGACTGAGCTGGGCTGACTTGTGCCCAGTGTTCCCAGCAAGGGGAAGTCTCAGCCCCGTGCTGGGTCCCCGCTGGGCTCTCTCTGGCCTTTCTCCCTCTCTCACACATTGTTTCTTCTGCCCCAGGGAGTGATTGACTTGGAGGCCTTGGGAAAGAAGGGTTACAGTGTCCCCAAAGCTGGAACCATCCAAGTGGTGAGTCATTCCCTGGCCTTCAGAAGCACAGTGGGGATAAGCTGTGTGGGCTCTGGTTGTCCCCACCCTGGACTGGGTATGCTCCATAATGTTGTTAGGCAGGGCAGCAGCCAGAAAGCTTGTGCAGAGGGCGAACATGGCCACCAAGACAGAGTGGAGTATGGGGTCCCTGGGGAGCTGGCAGAGACACGAGGTGGTGGGAGATGCAGGGAAGGAAGAGGTTGATGAGGAGGGATAGAGTTTTTTGCAGGAGAGTATGTATGTGCAGTGGGGATGTGATATGTTGGGAAGGGGAGCACAAGTGGATGGAATGGACTGACCTATGACCCTCAGGCTAAGCCCTCTGGGGCTGGTTTGGGGCTTTCTGTATCCTTGGGCTATCTGGTTGTGCCCCATCCCTGCCCTACAGATCCGTTCCTGTGACCTTCCCAGTCTCACTCCCTACCTCTCTGCCCCCAGACCTTATTTAACCCCAACAAGACTGTGGTGAAGATGTTCTTGGTGACGTACGACTTCCAGGACATGCCAGCCAACCACATGACCTTCCTACGCCATCGCATCTTCCTGGTGCCCGTGGGGGAGGAGGAGGGGCCCACTGTGGCCTCCAATGACCCACTGGGCACCAGCCCACCCCGCAGGGTCCTCTGCTACCTGATGCATCTGAGGTAAAACACACCAGGAGGGACAGACACCTGCCCTAGGATAACCCCTGGGCTTCTCTCCCAGGTGTCCTAAGCCTGCAGGACAGAAGGAAAGGTGGCAGCCAGACCCTCTCACCCTGAGGAGGAGCAGGGGACAGGCTGCTTCTTTGGGGAGGTTGGAGCTGCCACCCTGCCCAAGGGCAGCTGTCTCTGTCCCTCTTGAAGGAGTGTGGCCACCGTGACCAAGGGCCAGAGCAGTCAAGGGGATTGTGACCTGCGCTGAGGCTGCTCTGCCCTTGCCTGGGAGCCTGAAGTCTCTCTGCCCTGCTCTTGTCTCCGTGCAGGTTTCACAGCTCCAAGTCAGGGAAGATCTACCTTCATGATGACATCCGGCTGCTTTTCTCCCGCAAGTCAATCGAGGTGGATTCGGGGATCCCCTACGAACTGAAATCCTTCACAGAGATGCCCAGGAACCCCTGCTACTCGCCCCGGGCCTGACCTTCCTCACCCCCCCAAGGTCGCTGGGGAGCCTCCAGCCCAGCACTCTGGGGAGAGATGAGTAACAGGCCAGAAAGCAAACACTGCTTTTGAGACATCACCCATCCTCCCGACCAGCACGGACACCACACCCTGCAGCAGGGCTGGGATCACCCGGGGGGCTTCACCAAGAGGGGCAGGGGCTGAGCAGCAGCCCTGGCACTCCAGGGACATGCCCAAGCCGTCTGCTGGTGCTGCTCCCAGCTTAGAGACTTGTCTGTGGCTGAGGTGGGTGGGAAGTGAAGAGTTGGGCCAGGGCTCTGGGTAAGACTACCCAAACCAATCCCTGGGCTGGGAGGAGAAAGTGTGTGGAAGAGTTTGTATTTATTAGTATTTATTGTTGCTGGGAGCGCAGAGGAGGCTCGTACGTAGGACCAGGGGTGCTGAGCTTGTTCTTCTCCACAACCCTGCCAGCACAGGACTGCCTGCACTGGGGCAGGGCTGTGGGGATGGATGGGTGACTAGGAAGGGAGAGACCCACCTCTTGACCAGGGAGCATCTCCCAAGCCAAGGCTGTGTTAAAAACTTGAGAGAAGCTGAGCCTTGCTGGGCGCCAGCTCTACAGGGCCAGCACCACTCCAAAAGATTTAGGGAGGCCTGGGTTTGTCCTTTGACTCCTTTGGGGCAAGCCAGACTCCATGGGGTCTGTGGCAGTCAGGGAAGTGGCCACTGCCATGGTTCCTGAGGTTCAGAGACACGGCTGTCACGTGGATGGGGACCTGGGGCTCTTTGCAGAAGCATTGGGGATAGCCCTCTGGGCAAGAGCCTCCAGAGCACGTGTGACGTGGATCTGAGCAGATTGCCAAAAAAAAAAAAAAAAAAAAAAAAAAAAAAAAAAAAAAAAAAAAAAAAAAGAGGAACCTTGCACAATCTGCAAGTGTAGGGTGAATCCCATCCAGGAGGCAGCTTTGGGCAGGGGTGCTGCCGGATGGGCAGGAGCTCAGCAGAGGGGAAGCAGCAAGGGACATAGGGGACTCTGAGGGCCGGGCTGGACCCTCAGGAGAGGGTCTGGGGGTGGCCTGCAGCACCTGTGAGAGCTGCGAGGTGAGAGGGGCAGGGGTGAGGGTACAACACGCTGGCGCACTGGGGGTGTGTATCACCCCACAGCCCCTCTGTCAGAGGAGAGAAGAGAGGCTCACGTCCCCCCACCGGCTCCCCACGATCCCGGGCTGGGCCGCGGGGATGGAAGGGGTGCTGGGGGGAGAGGCCGGGGGCGGCCGAGGGTCGGGCAGGTGGGGAGTCTGAGCCCCCTCCCCTCCCACTGGGGCCCTGAGACTCATAAACAGCAGGGGACTGAGCCCTCCCCACCGCAGAGACCGAATCGCCCCCAAACACCGAGGACTGAGCTTTCCCCACCGCAGAAACCCAGCACCGGGGTCAGCCCCCGCTCCGCCCTGGGGGCCGCCATGACACCGGCGTCCCCCTCGCCCCCATGGCACTGGGGCTGCCCCTCTCGCCGTGGCCCCGCGGGGTCGCGAAGGCCGTGCCGGTACTTTTTTCGTGTTCATTTCTATTTTAATAAACGCCCCTTTGGAGCCCCCACCGAGTATGATCCCGGCGCTGCCGCTACGGGGTGGGGTGGGGGAAGGCGGAACAGCGGGCGGGCGGAACGGGAGAGCGCGGGTGGCGGATCCGGCCGGGCAGCGCACCCGGAAGCGGCGCGGCCTTGCGGGACTGCGGGAGCGGCGCCGCGCTGGGCGGGTGGAGCGGGCGATGCTGTCACGGGCCGGGACCCGGGCCCGGGCCGGCCTCGGGCTGCTGCAGGTGCGGGGGGTGGCGGGGGAACAGGGAGTGCTAGGGGGGTGCCCACGTGGGGAGAGCCCGGGTGCTGGAGCGGCCGGGACGCGGGAAG
>VXAU01000975.1:1057293-1072524 GCA_013399695.1 Formicarius rufipectus | reverse complement strand
GTTGTGTCAGGACTGTACTGGAGAAGCGGTGGGTGTGAGGCGTGTTGGGCCAGCGGTGGGTGGTGGCAGGGAGTGGTACCCGACCCGGGTAGAGACCTGAGCCTGCCTGTCCTTCCCCTTAGGATGCAGCGGTGGCCAGTGGTGTTCTTCCTGGCCTGGGTCTGCTTTCTCTTTTTTGCTGGCATCGGGCTCTTCATGAGCGGTTTCCTGCTCACCCGGATCGAGCTCGCCAGCAGCAGTTCGTGCTCGGACCCGCTTGTGCCGCCGGCCTGGGAGGGGCAGAGCCTCCCGCCGGGCTCCTGCTGGGCGCCCCAGCGCTTCTCCAAGGCCGTGCTCGTTATCATCGACGCCTTGCGCTTCGACTTCGCCCGCTTCGACCCCGCCAAGGCAAGCCCGCTGCCCTACGAGAACAAGCTGGGTGTGCTGCACCACCTGGTCACATCCCAGCCCCACCATGCCCGGCTCTACCGCTTCCGAGCCGACCCCCCCACCGCCACCATGCAGCGCATCAAGGGCCTCACCACAGGGTCACTGCCCACCTTCATCGACGTGGGCAGCAACTTTGCCTCCTATGCCATCCAGGAGGACAACCTGCTGGCGCAGCTGGTGCAGAACGGTGGGTTCCTGGCCTTATGCTGAGACAGGGGGAGAGTCAGCTACTAGAAAAATGTGTTTATTTGCTGTTGGGGTGGTCAGGCATTGGAATAGGTTGCCCGGCAAGGTGGTGAAGTCACCATTCCTGGAGGTGTTTGAGAAGTATCTGGATCTTGCACTGGGTTTAGTGGTTTAAGGGTTACAGTGGGGGGTTAATGGTTGGACTGAATGATCATGAAGGCCTCTCCCAACCTTCATGGTTCTTTGACTGGGAATGTTCAGCCTGGAGAAGGGAAGATGGCAGGGAGACCTACGTAGCAACCTTCCAGTATTTGAAGGAGGCCTACAGGGAAGCTGGAGAGGGACCCTCAGTTGGGAGTTGTAGTGTTAGGACAACGGGTAAAGGGTACAAATTGACAGAGGAGAAATTTAGGTTAGATTTTAGGAAGGAATTCTTTGTTATAAGGGTGGTGAGACAGTGACACAGGTGATGGATGCCCCAACCCTGGCAGTGTTCAAGGCCAGGGTGGATAAGGCCTTGAGCAGCCTGGTCTAGTGGGAGATGTCCCTGCCTGTGGCAGGGGAAATTCGAACAAGATGGTGTTTAAGGCCCATTTCAGCCCCTCTACATGGGCAGGGCAGTGTCCCACTGGCAGAGAGCACGTGCAAATCCCTGCTAAATTTAACCTTTATTAAAAACCTTGATTCATCTTTCCCAGGGAAGGGAACTGCTTACAACACATCCACTCTGTCAGCCTCTTTTCCCTGCTCAATGGCAGTTGTCTCAGACAGAGGTGTCATCCAGGCAGGGTTTCTCCAACCTGTGCTGGGAGTAAGAACTAGCTGTGACTATGGCTTCATCTTCATCCTCTTCAAAGATGATGAGGAAGCAGGTGTAAATGGCTGCACTGATGGTGGCTGTCACAAGGTCACCCCCAGGCATGGGTGTAGGAAGCCAAGGGCAGCCGGTCATGTGGTGTGAGGTGTGTGAGGAGGGAGGAGCCAGGTGGGCCAGGTGTGCTGTGGGGGTGTTGCTCAGGCAGTGAGCCTGCCTGGCTGGCTGCCTGCAGCTGTTAGGCAGCAACCTCACCTCATCTCTTGGTATAGTTTGTTGCTGCTGGGGAGTGCTCAGTGCATCTGTAAAGTGTTTATTACAGTGGAATGATGGAGTGGAGGGACGGGGACAGGACACAGTGGGTTGTTATCAGGAGAGATTTCCTCCTCCAAGTGGCACCAATACCAGTGCCTGAGCTGAGGCAACATGTCTTCGTGTGAGCAGGGTGGGCAAATACAGTAAATCATCTGAGGCAAAATGCACTGGTAGAACCTGTGTCAGAGCAACAACCTCAAAGGAAATGGTTTCTGCTTCGAGGCTGGAGAGGCACTGTGGAAACACAGTGGGCTGGTGAGGCCAAGCAAGCAGAGAGAAAGCAGAGGGAAGAAGCATCAGTGCTTTTGCATTCTCTTTTCTGCGTTTGGAATACCACCACTGTTGTGTTTAAAAGCCAGAGCCCAGGACTCATGGCTCCTTCTCAAAACCCGCCTCCTGCCTTACATTTTGGAGTGGGGTTTTGCATGTCAGGCCTTGGGTGAGGGTTTGTCTGCCTCATGCAGCACTTCCTGCACCCACCTGTGTTGTGGTGACCCATGAGTCTTTCTGCTGGGGTGATGTGTCAGGTCAACAATAAGTCGTGTGGATTTGGTGTGGGGGGCACTCGTGGGCTTAGAGACAGGGCTGGTCACTCCCTGTATTCAGAGTCATTTACAGCAGGATGGCCATTTTAATTTTAGGTCAGCTGTGAGTAGGAGAGTAGCCATTGCTCCAGACCCTGACCTGAGTCTGCCCAGGCTCCTTGTATAGATGTGGGCAACAGCATGACTTGGGTGGGCTTGGTCTCTCATTGGTTCCTTTCTCGCTGGCTCAGGAAGGAAAGTGGTCTTCATGGGTGATGACACATGGGAAGGACTCTTCCCAAAGAAGTTTTTCCGCTCGTATTTCTTCCCTTCTTTTAACGTGAAGGACCTTCACACTGTGGATGATGGGATCCTCCAGCATCTCTATCCAACTGGTAAGCAGCCCTTTCTCAGGTCCTGGATAACCCTTGACAGTATGTGAGAGTCCTCCTGCAAGTTCAGGGTAGGACTGAAGGGTTTTCCTGTTATGCAGCAGCACTGGGCAGTCACACACTGCAGCCCAGGGATTACAGTGCTCTAGCTGGATTTTCACAGTAAGCCAGCTTTTGGAACCCATAGTCTGTTTCTGTAAATACCTTTCCACAATTTGGGAGAGAGTTCAGCTTGTTGGGATGAGGTTATTCTTCTCTGTATGTTCTAGAAACACATTGGCAGGATGGAGCAGGAAGAGCAGATAAACTTTGACATATGGCTACCCAGGAAGGCATGCAGTGCTCTGGGGAATAAACAGGTCAGGAGGCTGGGACACAGCACTACTCAGCAAAGCATAGGTGCCTCCTAATCATAGGAAGGTGAAGTGTGAGATTAGTTTGTGAATTTTTGGTGATTTCCACCTCCCTGAGGCCCTTGAACTGAGAGAAATGCTTTTTCCTTTTTCTGTGTATGAGTCTAAATGAATCAAGGGTGCAATGGCCTTTCACAGATAAGTCTTTGTGCCTTGTGGGAGAGCTACTGTTCATCGCTGAACTCCAAATGTATTTGTTTTCATGTGTCACGGCCCTGAAGCACAGCTGAGAGGCTGGGGAAACTTTCTAGCTAGGGACAGTGTAGGCGTGCTGGGTGATATGCAGAGGGGCATACTGATGGGTCCAACCTGAAATACGTCCAGGGGAGGATGTGTATTCTGGGTTTTCCTTTTCCTGGGCATCCCCTTGGTTTAGCTCAGTTTGTGGCAGTTTGAGTTAAGGGTGTTTCAAGATGGCTTGGGTGACTTTGGGCCATTCCCCTACTGAGGGGTGGTGAGGAAAACCCAGGGATACCAAGGTGCTTGCCGGGTTTTGATACCCCTGTGCCATTGCACCTGGGCACCTGCAGCTGATAGTGTGCCTCAGTTAAAACCTCCACCAATCTGCTTGAGAGCTGGCAGTGACAGTGGCAGGAAGGGAAGAAACAACAGTGTCCGGAGGTAGTCAGGAGGATCGAGGCGTGGAATCCCAGGCTGGTGTGTGATAAGGCTGCTCTTGTTCTGCAGTGGAGAGTGGTGAATGGGACCTGCTGATTGCTCACTTCCTCGGCGTGGACCACTGTGGGCACAAACATGGACCGGACCATCCTGAGATGGCCAAGAAGCTCACCCAGATGAATGAGATGCTCAGGTGATTAGTGCATCAGTGAGGGCTTGCCAACTTGCCTCTTCCTTCTGCCAGGCCACTGGGATTTTCTCAGGGAATTTACAGATGCAGAGAGCAACAGCACATCTATACTGACCATGTTAACATGGAAGACAGCTTTGTCCAGCAGCAGCTGGAAGCCCAGCTATCAGCAGTCTCACTTTGTGTTACTGCATGTTGATGTGAGATTTGGTTTCAGAGGTAAGGCTGCTTTCAGGTCTTGGAGCCTTGGTTCTCTAACAGGCCATCAGGTGATAGTGCAGGTGAGCTTCACTCTTTCCATCTTTAACATGGAGATTAAGGCTACTTGAGCAAACATGGGGTTTAGGTAATGCTTGAGAAGCACACAAAGGGAACTGCCTTGGGAATGCTGCGTTTACCACACAGCCCCATCAGTTGCACCTTTGTGTCAGAGGACAGAATGGGATCCAGGTATCTCAGTTGTGCAGATGTGTCTCAGCCCAAAATGCTGCAGCCTTTGACTCTTAGGAATGCATTTAAGTTTTTCTGCTGGATGGAGTTGGTAACTTGCTGTATCTGAGTGCAGTGTGTATCATCTCATACCTACTGCATCCCTCAGGGACTAATCTCTTTTTTCCTTTAAAGTAGGTGTTGCCTCACATAACATGGTACATGACTCAAACAGAAGCAGCCTAAAATTTTGTTTTTGTTGGGAACCTTTCTTCTGAATTGCATTTTGTCAGAATACCTGAAGGCACCAATAGCTGGGGGTTTAAGCAAGATTGATTCATTCTCTCTCAGGGCTCTGAATCTTCAGTTTAGATTTAAAGCATTGTGGTTCCTGGCTCAGTTGTTACAGCTCTGCATCAGGTCTTAGATTTGCTCATACCATTTTGTGGTCTTCACCTCTGTGGTATAGAAAGGTTTGGTGGGGCACCTAGGCTGGTTGGGCTCATGCCTAGGGAGGTCTTGACCTTCCTTATCCTGGTGACAGGTCCTTGGTGGATCACCTGGGGAATGACACCCTTCTTCTGGTGGCTGGGGACCATGGCATGACAGAGACTGGAGATCATGGTGGCGACAGCGAGAAGGAAGTGAATGCAGCACTGTTTGTGTACAGCAGGACACCCCTGTTTGGCAGTGGCCCTCCAGAGGTGAGAAGAAGCTGACCCTTCGCTGTCACTGCCTGAGGTGTGTACTGGTTTAAAGGTAAACCGGCAGAAGAAATGAACTCAACTCAGATTACAAGTCAGAATTACAATTTAATAAAAAGATCACAATAAGCACAATGATACAGAGAAAAAATCCGTTTGGCCCACAAAAATCAGACGTACAACCCAGCCCCATGGGGCACGAACAGAAAGGAGCTCACCAGCCCCTGTGCTGAGTGCCACGTGGCCCCCATGAGTACAAAATAAAAGGAAAGAAGAAACCTGTTGGTGAGGATGATGGTCACAGTCTGGTCAAGAGTAACTGTCGCAGTCGCTGAGGTTCTGGTCCTCCTCTGGATCTGACGAGTGGTACCAGAAGTCCCCAAACACCAAGATTATCTATGCTTAGGTTCAGATGGGAATGCCAAGCACCTCCCCCAGGGTGAGAAGTTTCACAGTGGGTGATTTGCTCTGTGAGTCACAGCATATTTTGGGAACCACTGATGTCCCACTAGCAGACATGACCCCCTCAGTCTGAGTGTGAAGGTGCTAATGACCCCGTTGGGGAGTTATCACACCTGAGTCACTGGTGTGAAGACAGGAAACCTTCCTATCTCACAGAGTTCTCAAGCACCCAGTTTGTAGCCTGAGGTGTCAGGTGTGCCCTGGGCAGCTGCTGCAAATGGTCCATTATTAATTCATGAGAAATTACATCGAAAGTACCCACACAGTGACAAACTGGTCCCAGCCACTATAACCAGGACAAGGTGGTATGCAGCATGAAAGCTGCATCCTGGGATTACAGAGAGTAAATTTGATTGGGATTGCTTAGATTGAGATGCATGGGGAGTCTGTCAATGTTCAAGAGAACACAAAAGGATATGGGTGACTGAACACACAAGGATTCTGACACAGGCTATGGGTGACTGAAGCATTTAGGACACAAGTTCAGGCTTCTCCAGCTGTGAGGGGAGCTTGTGCAGGGCTGTACCAATCCATCTACAGCTCTCAGCAGGTATTCTTCACTACACAGGGCTTTTAGGGAGGGCAGAGCTGTGCCTCTGCCTGGATTCTCCTTTGAATGGGGATGTCTTTCCCATCATCTAGCATGAGTGAAAGGATGCATTGCTATGTTTTTTCTCAACTTGCAATTTCTCTCCTGTCTCTCCAGGAGCCCGAGACCATTCCCCAGGTGAACCTGGTGCCCACTGTGGCCCTGCTGCTGGGTGTGCCCATCCCCTACAGTAGCATTGGGGAGGTGATGGCTGAGCTGTTCTCCGGGGATGGTGATGCTGTGTCTGCAGCCTTGCAGCAGCTCTCGATCTATCACATCAACGCCAAGCAGGTATGGCCTATGGCAGGCCTCCCACTGAACTAGAGGAGAGAAGGAATGGCTTTTTAAGCACAAGCCTCTTCTGTTTGGTGGACATGGGGTGGTGACATGCTATCTTCAAGGGGTGCTTATTTTGAAGTGTTATCTTCTTGCACCGTTTTGCCCAAAGGGAAATGAGAGATACATGTTTAGTGCTGTGGTGTGGAAAATACTGCCTGGGAAGGTGGCATTCCCTTTAGGATGAGGGTAGGCCCCAGATTGCCAGGTGGATTTGGAAATGGGGGACACTGGTTCCTCAAGGCTGAGGATGACCAGGGGCAAGTCTTATGAATGGAGATTCAAGAGTAAAATGGAGGTTTTGATGCTGCTTCAGTTTTGGAGGAGAAGCAGTGTTAACTGAAAAGCTATTCTAGATCAGTGGCAGAAAGAGAAGGACTAAATTAAAGAAATACCATGTTAGAGGTGACAGTGAAGTGGCATACAGATGGAGCAGCTTACACCAAGCACAACAAAATACAGAATCCCAAGATCTGAATAACAAAATTTGAATGAGAATGACTATACCAGGTATGCAGGATGCCAGAGAAATGGAGCAGGCCAAGTCAGAACCCCTGTGGAGGATGTGAGAGCCTTCCATTGTGGTTCTGGTCATGCTACAGAGCCAGATTTGCCACAAGGCAAATTTGCAAGGTATTTGTCTCAGCTAAGGGCCAGTCTGCCTTTGAGGGAGCCTGGGTTGCTAGGAGCACAGCAATAACTCCTCCAGCCCCCAGCCAGCTCCTCAAAGTGCCAATTGGACACCGCTGGTGCAAGCCAGTGAGGAGCTGGGGAGAATACAATTGCTGATGGGAGGACAGAAATGTTCAGCCTCTCAGCTCTGTACTTATAGAGCAGCAGAGTGCTTTGTCATTTAAAGATGATGTAGTCACTGAGGATCCAGTCCTGCCTGTTTAAATATATGTACTCATTTGTCTGAGGAGGTTTCTGGCTCAATCACATTGGTGTTGAAGAAGCTGTGGTATTCCAGGGGGGTCATTCAGGCCTGTGAGAAAGCTGATGCATGTCTGCCATTCATGGGCAGGGGCAGACCGATTCTGCATGTGCACTGAGTTGACTGGAAGATACGTGGAGTTACAGTGTGTTTCAGGACTTGAACAGATCTGAAACAGCAGCACTGCTGAGCAGCTGGATGCATGTGCAAGTGCCCTGCCCTGCTATTTTCCCTGTAAGACTTCTTTTATGACTTGGCATCATAGCTGCCTCTGTTCATGTCCTCTTGAGGTAGGAAGCAAAAAGAATGAGGCTTCCTTAGCCGATGGTGCAGTGGATAAATGTGCCTGTATTGAAGAAGGGGAAGCAGTTTGGTTTTAATTTGATGTTTGTCCTAGGACAAAACTGTAAAAGTTGACATTGGATGCAGATTAACAGCCAGTAATGATTTGAACTTCTGGAGCACATTTGTCTTATTGCTGCCAAGGACTCCAAGCCCTTAGTGATGCACAACATTAGCAGAGATGCAGCAGCAGGGGAAGACCTAGGAGAAGTCAGTGTGGCTGTCAGAATGGATACATCACTTGAGAGGGATGTCACTTCAGCAGAGAGATTGTGTTTCCTTCTGGTGACATTCTGAATTTGTGTGACCCAGGCCTGGCTGATGCAGCTGGGGAAAGGTCTGCTGTGGCAGGGGTTGGTAGACTGGAGCTGTTTCTATTCTGAAGGGACTATGTGAGGCAGTGAATCCTATTCCCAGTGGTTCAAGTGCTGCTGTCTGATCCTTTGTCCCCTTTCCCATAGGTGGATCGCTTCCTGCACTCCTACTCACTGGTGGCTCAGGACCTGCCAGCAGAGCAGCTCCAGCACCTGCGGGAACTTTTCTCCAGCACAGTGGAGGAGCACACTCAGCTCCTGGCCCAGGTGCAGGGAACAACGATGGTGCCTCCAGAGCTGGAGTCCAGGCTGGGAAGCCTCATCGGTCGCTTCCAGCTCTACCTGCGGGAGGCACGGGCTGTGTGCACCCAGTCCTGGGCTCGCTTCCATCCCCTGCGTATGCTGGGGGGCTGCATCCTTGTTGCTGCTTCCTGCTTGCTCTGCTACATGGCCTCAGAGCTGGCCATGTCCTCAAACTCCTTCTATCGCAGCTGCCTCCTGTACCCGCTGCTTTGGGGCCTCGTGGGGGCTGCTCTGCTAGGGCTGGCCCACATTTTCACCCAGGAGGGGCTGGATCTTCTCCTGGTGGTGTCATGGGCAGCCGCTGCTTCTCAGATGGGTTTTTTCTGGCACTGGTGGGGCCAGCATCCCAACAGGGCCTGTTTGGTGGGCAGCCAGCCACCCTTGGCCAGTGGTGGCCTGAGGCAGAGGCTGCAAGCATGGCTAAGGCTGGCCTTCCCCATGGGCATTCTGTTCTTCCGCTGTGGAGCGATGTTCTCCGACAGCTTTGTCGTGGCTGAGGCACGGGTGGCCCCATTCCTGCTGGCCTCACTGGTGATGCTGCTGGTAGGGAAGCTCCACTGGGATGGTCGCTTGACTGTGCCAGAAAACCCCAAGCAGCAGCTCCTTGGCTTTTCTTCTTACCGAAGAGAGATCTGGTACCTGCTGTGCCTCGTGGCCGTGCTCCTGGTCTGTGTGCGCCTCTCCAGTTTCTTCCACCAGTGCCGTGAAGAAATTCCTCAGTGCCGGCCCTCTGTTTTCCTCTCCCCACTTGCCAGCCTGAGAAACACACGGGCCAAGAACCTGTTCTACCTCCTGTGTGTGGCCTTGCTGGCCGGGCTGGTGTTTGCAGTGCGGAGCTGGCTGCGGCACTATGGAAACCTCAACAGCTCCAGCCCCCTCGTGCTCTTCGTACGCTGGGGTTTCCCACTGGTGGTCCTCTGCATTGCCTGCTACTGGGCTGTGGACTCCAGTGCTGACGACTCCCTGGGCAAGCTGCAGGAGCTGGTGCAGGTGGCAGTTGTTGCCTTTCCGTGGGCTGTCTATGGACTGGCGTCCATGGGGCTGCTGCTCCTGCTGTGCAATCCCGTGACTGTGTTCGCGAAGGACACGCGGGAGTCGGCGGGATCCATCGTCACACCCTACCTGGGGGTTCCCAGCTCCGAAGTCGACTTCCTCCACATCATCCCTCAGATCTACAAAAGGATGCAGGAGTCTCAGAAGAGCCGGCTGGAGAAGGGCAGCTGCAGGGCCACTGTGGCAGCGTACGGGCTGGGTAGTGTGTACTCGGCAGCCCTGGTCATAGCCCTCACCCTCCTGGGCTTCCTCCTGATGCTCCTGCACAGTGAGAGGCTGAGCTTTGCCTTCCTACTCCTCTTCCTGGAGGCCTTCGTGCTGCTTCACATTCACACGTGTGCCAGAGGCCTTGCTGGAGATGCTGGTGAGTCAGTAGAGCAACCTCTGGATGTGTGGCCTGGTCCTCACCTTTCAGTGGGAGAGGAAGGATCAAGCCTCCGCTCTTGGGGAATGGTGCTGCACTGATCCTTAGGGGATATACCTAGCTGTTTTAAAGCTGCTTGAATTCTCTAGTAGAAGAAAGATGCAGGCAGCAGGGAGAAATCAGGGAAAGGAACTCTACACCCATCTCTTCTGCTCAGAGTGTGAGCATTCACCAAATCCCGCTATTAGTGATAGAGCCCAGTAGCAGAGTGGGCAGCAGAGGAAGTGCTGGCCCCCTTTCTGTATCTGTGGTGGGAGCTGATTCCTGTCTCTCAAAAGAGCCAACATGGAAAGGGTACCTGGAAGAAAGATCACTAGGCTTTTTTGGACAATGGACCGGACTTGCTCCTTGATGCTGATATCCCCATCCCCTGCCTCTTTTATCTTTTTATCCCTCAGAGCCTTTCTCGGTGCCCTGGTATGCAGTCATTTCCTGGCTCCTTGCTGCTTCCCAGTTCTTCTATTCCACAGGCCACCAGCCCATCTTCCCAGCCATCCACTGGAATGCAGCCTTTGTCGGCTTCCACCTTGACCACAGCATGAATCTCCTGCCTGCTGTCCTGGTGGGCGCCAACACCTTTGCCTCTCATATCCTCTTTGCAGGTAAATCCATTTCTCCCTGAGCTGTGGGCCTAAGCAAACATGACTCACTGTTATGCCTTCCCTGTGGGTCTTCCAGGCTGAGCATCAGGTGATGAAGGCTGTGGCACCAGCTCAACAGCAGCATCCTTGCTGTGAGCTTCTGGGGCCACATTGCTGCTGCCTGTGGCCTGCAGCCTGGCCTGGGTATATGCTTCCTTCATGTCTGGGGCATTATGCCGCAGCCTTGACTGCTCCTCATATCCTGGGCTCCAGTAACTTCATGTGTCTTTTTCCTTGAGGTAGTTGGCTGCCCACTGCTCCTGCTGTGGCCCTTCGTGTGTGAGATGCCCAACTCACAAAGGAAGAAGCCCAAGAAGGAGTCCCGGGAGGAGCTGCAGGAAGTGGAGGAGAACATGATGGAGATGAAGCTGCGGGAGTCTCCAGAGAAGTTTTCCACTGCTCTGTTACAGCTGGGGCTGAAGTATCTCTTTGTGCTTGGGACACAGGTACAGACAGAGGCAGGGTGGCTGTGGGAGAGGCTGTCTTAGAAGGAAATTGGTGTGCTGTGGAGGAATATGGGTCATTCTCATGAGAGACAGGACTCAGCCAGGAGACAGACAGGTGACGGAGTGATGCGTCTCATGGCAGGTGGAAGAGCAGATCCCTTCTCAGCTGTGCCATTTGCTCTGTGCTTTGGGGAGGGTTCCAGCATGAAAACTCCTGTATGGATTAGGCTGCTTTTCATACCCATCTGCCCAGAGTGGGAATGTCTGTTCAGGATCTGCAGGGCTGTAATCCTGCTCCTGGGCTTCCTAACCATCCCTATCTCACACCAGCTCTGTTTTTCATATGTTCTGTGGTGAAACAGGGAGAAAAAACAGCAGAAAGTTAATCCTCTGAAAGAAGTGAATAGCCTTCCAGGGTTTGTCCTTTCAGATCACTTTCTTTTGTGGTCAGACCAGAGGTAGTGCAAGGGAGTGGGCAGGCCCTGTAGCAGGAGAGTAGGACTGCTGCTTTCTGAAATAGTAGGTCAGGTCAGGCATAGTATGAGCCCTCCTCTGTGCTGCCCCAGCTGCTTGCTATTCCTGATTTGAGGACATGTTTGGGATGTTCATAACTGATGAGCACTACACCAGCCTCTCAGGTGTGCAGTTTAGTACCACCTTCAGATACGAACCTAGTGCCCCAGGACATCTTTCCAAAGTCACTTGTAACTTGTTTTTCCTGATCTTCCTCACAGCTTCTGGCCTGTGTTTGTGCAGCTATGATCCTCAGGAGGCACCTCATGGTCTGGAAAGTCTTTGCCCCCAAGTAAGTCTCAAGAGTTGCTCTGATATAAGGCTTGTGTCCCTGACAACTTGACTGGAGGTCCTAGACAGTAATGTTGGAAGAGACACTCTGATGGATGTTTGTAATTCTTACCTAGTAAGAGGTTGGAGGAATGTCCTTAAGTAATTCCTACCTGAAGTTCAGAAGTTGGACTTAAGGTAGAACCTAGAAATCTCTCATCTTAATTTCCAAGAACACACAGAGCCCCCCTGGAAGTTAAGAATCTTCAGGTCAGAGAGCCAAAGGTCAGAAATAGTACATCCAGAAATGCTGAACTAGCAAACCATCGGAGTAGCAGGTGTAAGAGGTGGCCTCAGCCTTTGAGGGTTTCAAAATCCCACCTGAGTCAGGTCCTGAGTGGCCTCTAAACCAGGGGTATGCTTAGCTTCCCAGGTTGCAGGCAGCAACTGCTGGAGAGTGAATGTAATTCAGGTTTTAGGTTGTGGAGTGCCACCAGCCTCTCACTGTCAGGAAAACCAGTCTGCTGGGAGTGACAAGAACAGCCTGTCTTTGTAGACACACTGGCTGGGATATCTTTAACTGCATCTGTTGTGCCTGCAGGTTCCTCTTTGAGTCACTGGCCTTCATGGTGAGCAGCATCTGCCTCTTGCTGGGGATCTCCCTGGTGATGCGCGTGGACTGCGCGGTCAGCACCTGGTTCAGCCAACTCCAGCTCAGGTAGCGCTGGAGGTGTGAGGAGCCCCACCTGCTCGTCAGCCGAGGCTGTGGATGCATGAGCCACCAGCAGTGAGTGCCTGCCAGCAGCAGTCAGGGATCATCCCCAGCTCTCTGCCTCTGCGCTGCACTAAAAGACCGGAGCCAACTGTTCCTCACTCGCGGCAGGGGTGTTTCTTGTCAGGGGAGGTCAGGACTCTTGCTGGGCCTTTGCTGGCAGCAGGAGGACTCTGCTGCAGGACCCCAACAAGCAAGAGTCCTGAAGTGCTCCTCTGGAGAAACACCAATGGGGATCTTGCTGCTGCTTTCCTGACAACTGTCTCCACTGTGCACTTGGAAGGCTTCAGTGCCCAGTTGGGTGTTGTATGTCCTGTGCAAGGACACTGACTCATGGGATGGGTTCTGCTGAGGAGGGAAGAGGAGATTGGAAGGAGAGGGAATGTCCTGCAGCCACCTCTTGTTTTCATGTGCTCATTTTTCACACTGGAATCGAAGTGTACATGGTTACACACATGCAGATGGGTCCCAGGGCCTTGGTGGCAGCTGCTCCTCTGCTAAATCAGTTGATTGCTCTGTAGTGAGGCCTTTTCTGCCCTACGTTGACTCCCATTTTCCTGGTCCTCCTCAACCCTGTAAAGCCCTGGACTGCCTTGTACAGCCTGAAGAGTGCTTAGCTTGGGGCACTGCTAGTAGGGAGAACCGTGTCCATGACCAACAAACTCTCCACTCGTGTTCTCAGCCTGTCAGGGTAGTAGCAGCCAAGGCTCCTGATCTCTTCCTGAGTGGATACTGGCTGTTGTTTGTGAACAGTTAAGATGAAGGGGGATATAGTGACAGAATATGGGATCACCCCCATATTGTTTTGGCCAGGAGGAAAGAGGAGCCCGGAGTCATTGTCCCAGCTGCAGCAGTGGCCTAAGTGTGAGCTCCAGTGCCTGGGAACAGCTGCTTGAAAGCCCTGAGCAGGCCCTAATTCTTGTGAGACATGGTTTAATTCACTAATGTTACAGACCCCAGGCACTGCAGCCAGTTGCATCCATGATCCTCTCTTTGGTACCTAACCTCCCTTTGGCCTTAGCATTCTTTGTGGGACTTCGTGCCACAGGTGAGCTACCCCAAATAGCCCTTGGGTGCTCACAGAAGCATGGTGTTTCTTTCTTGTTTCAAGGCACAGGTACTGGACATTGACCAAGGTGCCTGGCCACATCCCAGCTAAGTTCCCCCTGCAGTTTCCCTTGGAACTGGGATTCCTTAATTCCCAGAACCACTGTGTGGCATTACTTGGTGCTATGAAACCTTTTGTCTTTCTCCGCTCTGGAAAGAGCTGAGAACTGCTTGCTTGGGATTTTTACATTGATGTTTGTCTGATCTCAGTAATCTTTAACTCATGCACCATGACCACCCCTTTTTGAGTTCCTTATTGCAGACTTAGTGTAACTCCAGGTTCTTCCTCTCCTCTGACCTGGAAAGTCCCAGGAAAAGTGTCTTGCCACCTCTATCATCATTTCAGCTCTTGCTGTCTTTCCCAAGTGCCCAGTTGCTGTGGAAAATGGCTCTTCAGGGCAGGTTGAATTTTGTATTTTACCCATGCAAAATGCCTGCTCAGTTGTTAGAGTGCAATTGCAGGGAAGCTTAGACTGCTCTAATTTTGGGTTTCCATTGTGTGGCCTTCTGAGGTGCTGGCTGTGCTCTCCTATATCAGCCTGTCACGTTCCCTGCTCTGTGGGCCTGTCCTGCTCAATTTCACCTGACTCAGCCAGGGACTGGGATAGCAGCACCATGGGGGCAGATGGAAGCTGCAGAAACACACCAGCCTACAGTTAGATGGGCCTAGGCCGTCCCACCTTTAAAAATAGGTTATTTGCTTAAATTGTGACTGCTTGGTGGCCGTGTGTTCTCTGTACTGAGGGGCGAGGGGTGCATGCATATGGAGAGGAGGAAGAGGGTGGAGGCAGCAGCTACCCAGTGAATTTTTATTTAATATGAGGTTAATCTGAAAAACATGTTGCTAAACCCCAAGCTGGAGCTGAAATAGGTTTTGTTGTGACCTCGTAGCCTGGTCAGGAACTTGGCACCCTGTATTTGTGCTGGTAAAAGTCCTTGTGGTCACTGATAGTGTAGAATGGGCCCTTGACATGCCTGCAGCTGCCACCCAGGCCCCTGGGCTTCCATCTCTGGGACTAGTTTCTCTTTCACTGGCCACTCCAAGGCAGCTGAGCCTTCTCATGCCCATTGTTCGTGGTTGGAAGACTCAAATGGGGCTTTGGCATCCTCACCCCTTACATATCACCCCTCTGCTGTGGCTGTGGGCTCACATTCCCAGGAGACCAAGGAGAGCAGAGGGAACAGCAGAGCTGTAACTTCATCAAAGCATACACACTTACCTTGCCAGAGACTAAACAAAACTTGCAGTAACAGAGCTGCAGGTACATTCTTGTCCCTGCAGAGATGCCATGGAGTGCTGGCTGCTTGGCCACAGCAGACTGGCTGCTACACCAAAGATTTCAGATTCACAAAGACAAGTTTTCCAAGGGCTGGAGATGCTCTTGCTTCTTTTCACTGACTTTTTTAGTCTTTGTCAGCCTTGCCCAGCTGCTGTCAAGCTGACTGATGGTCTGCCATTCTCCTGAGCCTGCTGGGGATTAGAGTTAATGCTGGTCCAGGGCTTGGCGTCCTTGGGAGCATAACATGCTGCTGATGCTAAGACAGACGGCTGATTTAAAAGCCTGTCTAAGTTTAGGGAACTTAGAAAATGTATAACTAAAGTAGAGAGACAAGTCTCCTTTAATTTCAAAACAAAATTTAATTAAGGTATGATAAATGGAAGGATAACAGTTCCTAGCTATGAGATATATATATATATATTCATATATAT
>VXAU01000975.1:1043225-1057004 GCA_013399695.1 Formicarius rufipectus | reverse complement strand
GCTTTTCCCCCACCCTAAATCACCGGTCGTCTTGCTTCTTTTGTTAGAGGCAAATGGACTGGGGTAGGACAATTCGCCCCTCATTCGGACGGTGGGGAAAGAAAAATTCCATTAGATTCTGAAACTATAACAAACCCCAAGCGAAAGGTGCCTGCTGGTCCAAACCAAGGTTCTTTGGAAAACTGGCATTGTAGGGAGCAGGTCCTGCCCCATATCACTCCAAGGAGGTTGTAATAGGAGCCTGCTTGTCTCTCCTGGATGAGTTACTCCAAGTGGTTTGTTTCTGGTCCCTGTGTCTCTTGGCTGAGCAGGACAGCAGGCAGAGTGCTCAGTGGAGCAGTTTCTGTCCTGCACTCCATAATCTTGCTGCACTTTGGGCTTTACAAGTGCTGTGTGTGTGTTCCTTGTCAGGGGAGAGCTCTATTGGGAAACTTCCCTGGCTCGGGCCCATGGTGGACAGTGTGTCCCATGGTCCTGGCACAGGGCAGGCATCGCCTTGTGTCTCTTGTGCTGCTTGGAAAATGGTGACTGAAAGTCACCACCACTGTGAAGGGTTGTGGGTGTTGGTAGCATTCTGCTGCTGTGATCTGTGGGACTTACATGGATCCCAAGGGATTGCACTGCTTTGGGGAGGCCAGGGCTTGCTGCAGCTCTCTTCCCACACCTGTTCCTCTGTCCCATTTCTCTCTGTTCTTCCCTCAACACTTCAGGCTGCTTTTTTACACCAAGGCACAGTCCCAGTCTCGGTGTGCATGTTCCCCCTTCCCCTTGGGATGCAGCAGCACCAGTGTGTGGGGAGCAGGGCTGGGAGGTGCTGCTCTCTCCTCCGACCCCTGGCTCAATGCATCACATGGCTTGGAGCAAGATTGTTTTATTTTTTATTAACCTCTGTGTGCCTGAGTCCCTCATTTGGGAAAAAAAAAAAATAAAGGGGATGGACCCAGTTGCGGAAGGCAACCTGGGAGCTCTGCATGCAGCACGGTGCTACACTTTCCTGGGTATCTACACACCTGGCTGTCAACGCTTTCATTCATATCCAGCAGCTCTGCCTGTAAGGTGGAAGTGATGCTTCTGCTGAGAAGCAGAGCCTTTTTTTTTCCAAAAGCCCCTCCATAACAGGCGGGCAGCGCTGGTTGGCCTGGTAGCTGTGGCTCTCGGGGTGGGTGTCCCTTGCCCAGCAGGGAGAGCTGGGCAGGGGGGTCGCTCCGCTATCAAATGGCTTAATTAATGGGTTAATCGGGGAGCGGTGCGCGTGGAGATCTGCTGTCCGAGGGTGGCACGGGGCTCCGGGCGGCGGTGAGACTGATGTCTGCGAATAAAACCATGAGAGCTTAAGTGGGCTGTGTCGTCTCCTCCTTCCATTCCTCTTCCCTGTCCCGGGTCTCCTTCACAACGACGCTCGTGGCCCTCTGCAGCTTCCACACGAGGGGACGGCGCTGTCCTCCCTGCCGGCTAGTGCCGGGAGCCGTGGGAAGCTGGCACTGAAGATGTGTCTGGAGCTTCAGGCTGGATAAGATGAAGTCACGGAATATCCTGAGTTGGAAGGGACCCACAGGGATCATGGAATCCACCTTCCAATGAATCAACCTTTTCCTACAGGTTTCCTTAAGGGTTAGGTTTAGGAGGGTTAGGTTGGGTATTAGGAAGAAGGTTCTTCCCCCAGGGGGTGGTCGGGCACTGGCACAGACTCCCCAGGGCAGAGGTCACCGTGCAGAGCCCGAGCGCTCCAGAAGCCTTTGGATAGCGCTCCCAGGCACTCTCCGGCCCTCGGGCTGCCCTGCCCGGCCCCTTGGGATGCCCTGTGTGGCCTTTGGGATCCCCTGCACGGCCCTTGGGATGCCCTGTATGGCCTTTGGGATGCCGTGCCCGGCCCTTGGGATGCCCTGTGTGGCCTTTGGAATGCCCTGCCCGGCCCTTGGGATGCCCTTCCCGGCCCTTGGGATGAGGCCCTTTGCGGCGCTGGGAGCGGCGCTCCGTGACCCCCCTGCCCTCCGCGGTCCGTCCCCGCGCAGAGGTTTGTCCCTCGGCGGCCGCCGCCTGCCCCGCGTTGCCCCGGCAACGGCGGGAGGGACGGGCGGGAAGGCGATGGCGGCGTGCGGGAAGCGGCGGCGGGGGCCGGACCGGGGGCCGGACCCGGGGCCAGACCCGGGGCCGGAGCGGGAGAGGGAGCTGGGCTGCCTGCAGCTCTGGGCCTCCCACAACCGGGCGCTGACCGGGCGCTGGGCGGTGCGGCACGTCCTACCCCTACCCTTCCCTTTATTTCCTCTCCTTCCCTCTTCCCTTGCCTCTGCCCTTCCCTTTTTCCCTTGCCTTTCTCCTTTCTCTTTCCCCTTTTCCTTTTTCCCTTTCCCCGTTTCCTTTTTCCCTTTCCCCTTTTCCCTTTCCCCTTTCCTTCCCCTACCCTTTCCCCTTTCCCTTCACGTCTCCCTTTCCCCCTTCCCTTTTCCCTTCCCTTGTCCCTTTCCCCATCTCCCTTTCTGCTTTCTCTTTCCCCGTTCTCTTTCCTCTTTTCCCTTTCCTTTCCCTACCTTTTCCTCTTCCCTTTCTTTCTCCCTTTCCCCCTTCCCTTCCCTTCCCTTCCCTTCCCTTCTCCCTTCCCTTCTCCCATCCCCTTTCCCTTCCCCTCTCCCGGGCTGACCATGTTCCTTGCAGGCCGCGGGGCCCGGCAGTGCAGGGCAGGAGCTGCTGCTGCGGGACGGGTTTGGGGAGCTGCTCCGAAGCATCCGCGGTGAGCACCAGGACCAGGGGCTGTGCCGGGGACACTGGTGTGTGCTCCAGGATCCCAGTGCGGGAAACAACACTGGAGCGGTCTGAAAGGGTCCTCGCTGCCCCGTGCTGAACTGGGGATGCAGAGGGGTTAGTCCTGGAGTTGTTCCAGTTGGAAGGGACCTCCAGAGACCATCCAGTCCAACCCCTCTGCCTAGGCAGGGTCACCTGGACCAGATAACACAGGAACACATCCAGGGGGATTTGGAATGTCTCCAGAGAGGTACACTCCATGATCCAGAACAGGGCAGCCTGTTCCAGTGCTCTGCCACCCTCGATGTGAAGAGGTTCTTCCTCGTGTTGAGTTGGAAGTTCCTGTGTTTCAGATTATGGCTGTTGTTCCTTGGGATGCAACTCTGGCATCTCAGTGCTGGAAGAAAACCAGGGTGAAACAGTCCCCACTGTGCTGAACTGGGCCTAAAAGGGAGTTAATGCCCAGCTCCAGCCTCCACCTGATCTTGCTGGGCAGAACTTTGGGGTTTCTGGGAAAAAAAAGGAGGCAGCCTTTGCCCTGGGAAGTCAGGGAAAGGTCTCCCAGCCACAGCTGTGGTGCAGAGGAAGCCTGGTGCAAGGCACCCTTATTTCCTGTTCCCTCAGTGCAAGGGAGTCACTGAGCTCCTGGAGTGCATCCAGCAGAAGGCATCCTCATGGATGATGAGGAAACTGGAGCATCTCTCTCTTGAGGTAAAACTGGGTCTGTCCAGCCTGGAGCAGAGATGACTGAGAGGGGAGCTCATCAGTGTATCTGTTGTACTGGTACACTCAGGGAATGAAAGATACCAGGCTCTTCGTGGTGGTGCCAAGCAACAGGATGAGAGGCAACAGACACTGATGCAGAGAAAATTCCACTTGAATATGAGCAAGAACTTCTTTACTGTGGGGGTGACCGAGCACTGGAACAAATTGCCCTGAGAGGGCATGGAGTCTCTCTCACTGGAGATATTCTGGAAGTGTGTGGACACAATCCTGTGCTGTGTGCCTGAGCAGGGAGGTTAGACCAGATCAGTCATCATTGTCTCTTCCAACCTGACCCGTTCTGTGATACTGTGAAAAGGAGAGAGACACAGGGTGTGAAATGTGTGTGAAAGGGTGGATTTATATTGGAAGAGAGTAGGCTATTCGTTGTTTGGTTTTTTTTTTGAGAGCTGAAAGGTCTTGGTCTTGGGTTGACTGCAGCACCTGGGTAGCTGGGGAATGGATGTATAAAGAAGTGTTAGCACCTGGAGTGGTGACATGTGCTGTCTCTCTGGGCAGTGGCCAAGCTGATTAAATCACACCACAATCAGAAATCACAATCACAGAAAAGAATCCTTGCCAGGCCACTTCTGTTGTCACCAAGCCAGGTGTTGCCACCTTAGCATGGATTTTTTTTCCTAGCAAGCTAAATTTCTTGTTGGGTTGGCTGTGCCCACAGGGCTGCCTGCTGCTCTCCCCACCCTGCCTCTGGAACTAACTGTGCTCTACAATTCCCTGCTTTTCACTGTGGGAGCATCGGACTCTGCCATCAAGCGAGAAGCAGATGGAATACAGCAGGGGCTCCTCAGGGGTAAGGAGGTGATTCTTTGTCCAGGGACTCTTTGGGGGCAAGGAGATCTTTCTCTGGGCATGTGTGGTGATTGCCTGGAGGTGTAGGAAGTGTGAGTAAAACATGCTTGGCTCCGCCTGGAAGGGCTGGAGATGGATGGAAGTGTGAGCAGAACAGACGCTGCTCTTGTCAGTAAGGAATAGAGGTGTGTGGGACTGGGAGCAGAACACGCCTGGCTCTGCTGGGATGGGCTGGAGATGAGGTGGAACTGTGAGCAGAACACACCTGCCTCTACTGGGAAGGGCTGGAGATGAGGTGGCTTGTGACCTAGTGTGATGTGCAGCTGCCTGCATGCTACTGCCTGCAGAGATGGACCAAAGGTTTTAAGGGAAACAAGAGTTTTCAAGGTGTAAGGTGGCAAGTCTCTTGCAAAGCTTTATTGACAGTAGAAAATTGTTTTCTTTAATTGTGGTGTGCTGGATTCAAACAAAACTCACTGAAATACGCTGCTGGTCATAGGTGGATCTCTAGTGTTGGCACACGCTTACCTGAGGAAAAGTGACCTCAGGAGGACTCAGCAGAGCTGGAGTTGTAGCTCTGAACTGTGTGTTTTTTCTTGAGTGTACTGCTGTCAACTCCACTTTCTATGAGCTTATTCTCCATGCTGCTGAGGCCAGGCCAGCCCTGCAACCCCACTCCTTCCCTTCTTACAAGGAGCCCTTGCTTTCTTGAGGCTTTCTTCCATCTTGGGAGGGTGTCTGTTATGGGGCACCGATTTTTCTCATGACTGTTGGTCTTTTTATTTATTTTTTTTAGTTCTGGAGGCTTGTGGGGCCTGTGGACAAGATCTTAGCATAGAGGAGTTGTGGCAAAAGGTGTTGCAAGAGGTAACAGTGGTGGAGCTGCAGGCACCCCTGCACCGACTAGGGGCCCTGCAGGCAGCCTGGTGGTTGGCAGCTGGACGCCTGGGAAGTGTTACTGGCCTCTTCCAGCTCCTGAGCACTGCTGAGGTAATTGGACACGGGCAGATGCCAGCAGAACTGGCATAAATATTGTGTTTGTCATAAAACCAACTCTGCAAAATGTTGTTGTGGCATTTGGACACCTGAAACCATCAGTATTGCCCAGTCAGCATGACTAATCCTCTCCCTGGCATTCCAGCCTAGCCTGATGGCCCTGAGTGCACTACTGAATCCCAGAATATTCTGCCTCTTGGGACCCTGGACCTCTACATGTGAGACAGGAGATTTGGGCAGGCTGAAAGGGGGCTGCACATAGACTTGTAGACTATAGGGACCAAGCTGCAAGCAGTGGGATGCAGAGGAACCTTTCCTGCTGATTGAGGGGCTGCTGAGGGGTTCCACCTTTTTGAATGCACTCCAGCAGCACTGGGGGTCTGCCTCACCAGGAGCATCTTGAGGAGAGTTGCTGCTCCAGGCTGGGCAGGAATCAGTGCAGTGAGGGGGTTGTATCTGAAGTGAGTGGGTTGTAGGATGTTGCTCCCCAGTATAGGGAGCACTGCCAAAGGGTTTGGTGGGACCTCTTATTTCCCTGAGCCCTTAGATCAGTGTTTCCTGCTTCCCTTCAGCATGCCCTGCTCTCTCTCCTCTCTGTATTCACAGGACACAGGAAGAGCTCATTGCAGCAAGGGGCAGAACAAACTCCTCTCCCTGCTCAAGGCGTGGCCAGTCCCTGCTGTGGGGGCCTCCCTTCCCCTTGTACAAAGTGCTGAGGACTTGAAAGAGATCCTCTGCACTGCAGCAGCCTTCCTGCAAGGTTTGTTTGAAAGAGCTACTCAGCCGAGCAGAGCTTCCCACTGCTGTTCTGTACCAGGACCTCTTTTTTCTGTCCTTACCCTGGTTTCTCTTCCCAAGGAAACTGGCCCTTGGGGTTTTCTTGGCTATTCCTTTGGAAGGCGACCTGGGCTGAGTCTCAGCTTTTCCATTCTATACTCAAAGAGCTTCCTTGCTTTTTCCCGAGCTGATCCTTTCTCCACACTGTCGTGGGCTCCTTTGCCCGTCTGTGACTTTATGTGGGTGTCTGGGACCCCGTAGTGATCTTAAAGCAGAAGGCAACTTACATGGATTTTCCTTTCTTTTCTCTGCCTTCCGGATCCTGACTCATTGCAAGCACATTGTTCCTGAGGGATTGTGGTGCTGCAAGAGCCAGGCAAAGCAGTTGTGAGGCTTTGTAGGCTGGTGTCACAGCAGGCAGTGACTGCTGCATTCTGTCCCACTTGTTGTTTTCTCTCCTTCACTGTTTTGACAACCCCAGCAGCTCTGAGGGCAGCCAGTGCTGCCTCACTGTGCTCAGGCTCATGCTGGACCTTCCTGCCAGGAGGCAGAGAAGGAGCTCTGGGCCACAGACCCAGAGCCAAAATGCTCTAGGGTGGCACCAGCACTTCCAACAGGGAGTTGGCAGATGTGAGTGTGATGCAGGCATGTGAGACCAGCCTCAGAGGGAAACTTGAAAAGAGGACTAGAAGAAAAGCAAATAACCAGTCATGATAAATATTTATGAATTAAGATCCCAAAGTATCCTGCTGGGAAATGGCCCAGATGTGCTGGAAAGATTCTGAGATTCTCTGTGCGTGCTTCACCATCTGCACTGCTGTCATTGTGGATGAATGTGGAGGTGAATCTGCCCAGGACCTTCCTCAGTCATTGTTCTGGGCCAAGGCAGGTGTTTTGGTCTCTGTAGAAATCTGCTGTTATTTTTCCTGGACATTTCCATCGAGAGACTTGCTCTCTTGCAGCACTACAAAGATGGCAGCTTGGCACCATCCTGCTGTGCGTTGCTGGGTTTGGAAAGGATCAGGCAGGTCCCTATGGCTTTGGGAAGAAAAGGGCACTGTGCTTGTTGGGGAACCAGGGAGGGCAGAAAGGTGAGCTGCAGAGCTGAGATGTTGGGTCTGTCCTAGGGCTGCAGGAACTGGAGGCTGGGAACTTCCCCACTGCCTTATTCCTCCTTCAGGAAGCTGCAGGAGGATTCTGCTCCAAGAAGGTCCTGGCCCAGATCTACACCTGCCTCGGCTGCTGTGCTCAGCGAATGGTAATGACAGCAGAGAAGGGAAGAGCAGCTCAGAGCAGGGTGGGAGGGCTCAGGATGATGTCCACACTGCCTCTCTGTGGTCCTACACCACTGCAGGGTGGCAAGGTCTTGAGCAGAAGTTGCCCTTGGGGCCTCAGCCTCCTTGGACAGGCTGCAAAATCCAGGCAGAGATTTTGGCTGAGCACAAAGTGCTGCAGAAAGAAGGAAGCTCAAAAAACAACCTGAGGAGGGCTGCCTTTGGGTAAAGTGCTGCCCTTGAATAGTGGGAATCCCTGGGGAAACAGAGCAGGGATCTGGATCCCACCAGTCAGAAAAGGTGTGCTCGCAACATGCATCTTTTCTCATCCAACAAGGGCAAGCCTCAAACAGCCCTTCAGCACCTGAAGCGAGCTCTCCAGATAGACTTCCAGTGCCTGCCTGCCCTGTCCCACGTGGCAGCAGTGTACCACGAACTGGGAGAGACCGATGCGGAGCTGCAGGCCCTGGCTCTGCTCTACGAGGTTTGTCTGATTCCTCTAGTTCTGGGTTGTTTGTTGCCCAGCAGAGCCTGAACAGAGCTTCAAGCAGGCTTCTGCCTTCTTGGGGAATGAGCAGGAAGGAGCCCAGCACGATCTGAAATTCCTGCTCAGCACCTGGTGGTTGGATGTGGTAAGACCTTGTGTCCCACTTCATGTTCTTCGTAGCTTGGGAGAAGAGGTTATAGTCTCAGGTCAGAAAGTATCCATCTCTTAGTAAAGTATATAATAGTAAAGAGGCCTTAACAGGCAGATTGTGGCTGTGAGCGGGTGTGAATTAGCTATATCAACCTGCCTGGGTAAGCAGGTCACAACAGTTGTTGTGACAGACACAGAGTTACTTCTTCAGCTGTCTGAAATCTGTTAAATACAAACAGAGCTGTGGAGAGGGATCTCTTTCCTTAGAGTGGCCTGGGATCTGGTCTAACTGGGTCTGTGGTTGCAATGGAAGATGGTGTTCCAGGTGCCTCAGGGCACCTTGAACTAAAAACATGCAGTGATCTGGGTGGTCTTGCAAATCTGGCACCATGTGGAGATAAGAGGTCTAACTGTTCCCTGTGTGATTCTGATGGCTCTTCCTGGAAGTGGCTCTGAGAACAAGTAGCTGTGCTTGTGAAGTGTAGCACTTCTGCTTGCCTGGGTGCATCCCCAGGTGCCAGAAGTGACAAGTGGTTGCTGCTGCCCGATACTTGACCAGTGTGGTGTTGATCACATTTTCTGTTCCTGTTTCACAGGCTCTGGAAAAAAAACCTCCAGCAGCTGCTTCCTCCAGTCCCTATTTCCTAATGCGAACAGAGCTGCTGGTCCACACACCAACACTCAGTTCTCTCCTTCGCCGTCACCACCCCTCTGAAGTGAAGTACCTGCTGGCACAGCGGTGTCTCCAGGATGGGAGGTAGCAGTCCCTCTGCTGTGCTTGCAGCATGCTGCTTGTTTGGGCTCTGCAGCCTTCCCTGTGCTCCTGGAAATGGTACAGTTCAGTATGGCTGTTGTAGGTCTGCTCAAAGCATGGATGTCATGACCGGAGGGAATGTGGTGCATGGGAAGCCTGTGGGCTGGCAATCCCGGTTCCACCTGGCTCCTTGAACTTCTGGGGCTCCCTCTGCTCCTTTCACCACATGTCCTGTCCCTGTTGCAGGGTGGCTGATGCAGTAGAACATTACCTGGATTTTCTGGCTCTGCTTCAGGAGGGTCTCCAGCAGCAGGTAGGGGTCCTACTGAGCTCCCTTGGTGACTTAGTAGATGAGGTTTGAATCCCCATCCCAAGGCCTGGGCCCAGGTGTCACTGCTGGACTCCAGGTTTCAGTGTCTAGTTTGAGATGTAAAATGAAGTGGGGGGGGCTGGCACCTCTGACCTGTGGTGGATCAGCCTTTGGATTCACAGCAGAGAGTACTCACCACTGCTATTTGGAGAAACAGCTTCCCCTTGAAGCTGTCAGGCTGATTCTGGATGTCCTTCATTTGCAGAATAGGGATTTGCTGCCTTGGCTCTGCTGAGCTGTACTTCACAGTTTCTGCATGCTCTGCTAGGCTCCAGTGTCTGTGGGAGGGGGCCTGAGCTTTGCTGGGCAGCAGCTCCAGATTCCCAGGTGGGATTGTTCTGTCTGGCTGGGCACTCTGCAGTCCTGCAGCACTGACATTGCATTTGCTCTCCCTAGGTGCCCCTGGGTGGTAGCTCAGCTCTGCCCAGGATTCCAGAAGTCTTCCTGGAAGCAGCATCTGCCTTGGAGCAGGCTGGGAGGCACCAGGATGCTATAACTGTGTGTGAGGAGGTCATCAGCCGGACAACTGACCTGATCCCACGGATGTTACGAGTGGAGGAGAAGCTGGAGCAGCCGGAGTGCCCATTGCCAGGGACAAGACTGGCAGGTGGACTCCTGCCCCAGAAGAGGGAGAGTCTGTGCTGCCTTGCCTGGAGAACAGCTGGATACCTGCACCAGGGTTGGGCATGGGCCAAGCTGGGCGAGAGCAAGGAGGCCATAACACAGTTCAGCAGGTGATGAAGCCTTGCTGGGAGAAGGGGCTTCCCCAGCAGGCAGCAATGGCTGGGGCAGAGCGGGCCACAGTGCAGCACCAGGGCTGGCCTGACAACTTGACACTCCTGACAGCCCAGGAGTGGCTCCAAAGCTCTTCTGTCCTCCCGCCCACAGGTGCCTCAGTGATCTCCTGCGAGCCCAGCTTTGTAGGCCGGGCATTGAAGCAACAGGTAGGGACCTGTGTGGGGCCTGGCTGTGTCAGGATCTGTGTGCTTGGCAGCAGTGGATACAGGAGCAAGGTGCAGGCCCAGCATCACCTCTCTCCTGGAGTGCTGAGCTCTGTGCCATGTTCAGTCCTCTGAAGAGACTGGCTGGTTTGGTTGGAGCAGGGTTTGGCCTCAGCTCTGCCTCCTGCACTATCGAGGCAACAGTTAAATGGGCTGTGAACTGGGAAGCATCTCCAATCTGGATTTCAGGGAGAAGTTCTGTGCCAGTTGTGCAACACAGACAGCCAAAGCTGCTGCTGAGGTCACTGTTCACCTCAGCCATGTAATGTTCCAAGCTCTTGGCATTCTTCACTCTACCCCTCTGTTGCTTCCCAGCCTTTTCCAGCCTGGCAGAGGGGCTGAACTTTGCCATCTGCCTGGGGGGCTGGAAGATGAGCAGCCCAAGTAAATCTTTGGCCTGTCCTGGCTGCTAACCTGGCTCAGGTTGATGGGACTAGGAAGGGAGTATCTAGAGGATGCTGTGTCCAGGTATGTGTGTCTTTGTGTGACAGAGAATCTCCTGCCAGAAGTGGGGGTGCTCCATAAGATCCAGTTGCTCTCTCTTATTGGGCGAGGTACGCAGTTCCTGGAGCTGGGGAAGCACAAAGAAGCCCTGTTGGATTTCCAGCATGGTTTGCAAATCTCCCCAGGTAAGAGGCTGTTGCTGTTCCTCATTTGGGTGGTGAACAGAGGGGATTTCCACAAATTTGGTCTGGGCTACTTTGCTGTCTTCAGTAGGAAGTCCCTATGCTTTAGACCACACTGATTTGGGTGTCAAGACCACTAGCAGTGTTACATAACTGAAGATGGTTCTGTGGGGCCTGGTCAGCTGGAGAAACAGACCAAAACTATTGTCAGAAGAGTATCTGTATCATGGCAACATGTGGCTTGAGAAAGCTTAGAAACTGCCCTTTCTGTCCCAACCCCAGCCTGGTACAGCCAACTTTCTCCAAGACAGGTTTGCCTTCCTAGAACAGAGGAATTGGAATTGTGCTCCATATGAGTAAGCAGCATGTCCATGCCTGGCAGTGAGGGCAGCACACATGTCTTGAGTCCAGCCAAGGTGTGGCTAGTGCTGCTTCCAGGGGTGATCTCCCATGTTAGTGCTCCAGCTGTGCTGCAGATGTGTGAGCTTCACCAGGATCTGCCAAACCTGCTGGTTCCAGTCCTGACCCTGTCTCCCTCCCTCTGGAGAGACATGCTTGCAAGGAAAATCCCAACCTGTGTCCAAAGAGATGTGGCAGGCTGTGCTACAGGGCTGATGCCGTGTGCCTTGGCTGTCATACCCAGGTTAATTAGAGCCTGTGACACAGCCAGGATGGTCTCCTCCCCATTACACCACTCACCTGCCTTGTCTGGCTTCTAAGCTTCTTTTGCAACACCCTGCAAAACACAGCAGTGCTGAGGATCTGTTTCTCCCCTGCAAAGGGCTAATCTTCCGGTCTTGCAGGTGACTCAGCTGCTGCCTTCTACCTGGTGCAAGCCTTGTGGAAACTGGACCGAAAGCAGGAGGCGGCTGCTCACTGGCAGAAGTTGTCCCAGAGCTCCCCTGGGAAGGAGGGGCAACAGGAAGGGAAGGGAAGGTATGTAGGGAGAAGGGTGGGATCTCACCTCCAGCAGCACACACGGTGTGTCAGGCTGTGGACAGTTTATCTCAGCTCCTCTTCACCTCGAATGTGTTTGAGGAGCTTCTCATCAAAACTGCTCTGAGGGACCACGGGCCGTGGCTCTGCAGGGACTCCCAGGGCACAAAGGCGCTCATATGGAGCCAAATGGGGAGGGCAGAGGCTGGAGGTAGAGCAGAGGGCTCTGCAGAACAAACTTCCTAGTTAGGCCATGTCCCCTTCTCTTTCAGGCCCCTCCCTTTGTACCTGGTTTCCTGTCTGGAGCAGGCCGTGTTCCCACACAGTGAAGCTCTTGCCAGCAGCATACAGGATTACCTCAGGACAGCAGCCCAGGACACCTCAAGTTAACCTGATCAGTCTCCTCATCCCCATGGGCTGAGAGCTGGCTCAAGGCCTTTATGGACTCCTCCAAGACTCAGAATTACTCTTGGGTAGAACTTGGTTCCCAAGAGACTGAAACAGATCTTTTCTAATAAAAGCCACAGTTTTGTTTAGTTTTAGGCTTTTCTATGCCCTCTTTCCAGAGGGGAAGCGTTGCCTTCATGCTGCCTGGACCTGTCCCCTGGGTGTGTGGGAGATCCAGGGCAGAGATGTCCTCATCGTCTGTGCCCTTGTACATGATGGGGCTGGCTCAGTGCTCCAGGGAGCTGGAAGTCTATCCTACCTCTGCTTTGTGTACTGGCGTTTCGCTCAGTTACTGTAGTTTTGAGCCCAGAGAAGGGGTTTTGGCTGAAGCACGTAGCACTGAGGTCTGACTTTCACATGGAATTCCCTAGGAGTGGCAGCCAGGTCCCCAGTCCTGTTCCTGTGAGTCCCCTGTCCGTGGCTCCAGGCCCCTTGGTGACAGCAAGGGTGAGGGAACATTACCCAGTGCAGCTAATTCTGGGTGAGGAAGGGTCCTTGCCCGCATAATCTAAGCCTTTGGCAAGCCTTGACTCCCACAAGAGGGAAGGAATGTTTGGGAGCTGCAAGACAAAGGATAGGGTGGGAGAAAGGATGTGACAGAGCTCGAGAGAAGTGCAAGGCAGAAGCTGCTGTGGCCTCTGAGGAACCCAGAGGGGCTCTGGGTAGGTTTCGTCCTGCAGTGCCTTCAGAAAAACACCTGGGCATGTCCTGGGGGGCATCCAAAGCAGGGTGGGCAGCAGGGTGAAGGAGGGACTTCTGCCCCTCTGCTCTGGTGAGAATCCACCGGGAGCACTGCATCCAGCTCTGGGGGTCTCCAGCAC
The DNA here is from genome assembly GCA_013399695.1 of Formicarius rufipectus. NCBI lineage: Eukaryota > Metazoa > Chordata > Aves > Passeriformes > Formicariidae > Formicarius > Formicarius rufipectus. The sequence goes on along the minus strand of VXAU01000975.1, from coordinate 1,044,054 downwards.
AGGAAGGACACGGACGTGTTGCAGAGAGTCCGGAGGAGGTCACCAAGATGATCGAAGGGAAGGAACAGCTCTCATATAAGGAAAGGCTGGCAAATTGGGGTTGTTCAGCCTGGAGAAGGTTCAGGGGAGACCTTCCATTCCATCTAGGGGCTGCAAAAGACCTGGAGAGGGACTTTTGCCTAAGACATGAAATGATAGGATGGGAGATGAATGTTTTAAACTGACAGCGGTCCGGGTTAGATGAGGTATACGGAGGAAATTCTCCCCTGTGAGTGTGGGGAAGCCCTGGCACAGGCTGGGCAGAGTAGCTATGGCTGCCCCATCCCTGGAAGTGTCCAAGGCCAGCCTGGCCTCCTGTTAGGTGTCCCTGCCCCTGTCAGAGGGTTGGAAGGGGATGCTCTCCGAGGTTCCCCCGCGCCGGAACGCGGGAGCCGCGCGTGGCGGCAACGGCTCCGCGTGCGCCCCCTCCGCGCCTCCTGATTGGCCCTTCTCTCTGGCATCGCCCAATCACTGCGTGGGGGCGGGACCTCCCGCTCTCGTGCGCTCGGCTGTGGCCCTCCGCCATTGGTCGTCCGGCGCTGTCACTCCGCTGAGAGTCCGCGCTCCGATTGGCTGCTGCTAGAGGCGCTTGGCTCCTGTCGATTGGCCGGAGGGCGCGGAGAGGCAGGGCTAAGGCGGAACGCACTGCCCCTTTTTCCCTTTTTTCCCTCCCGTCCTTTTCCCGTCTCCTATTGGCTGGAGCCGAAGCCGGCAGGAATTTTCGATTGGCTAGCGCACACTGTTGCTAGGCAGGGCAGGCGGCGTGGGCGGTGCTCCCGCCGCCGATGAG